>PVKP010001066.1:37974-160586 GCA_004027715.1 Plecturocebus donacophilus
TTTTCATCCATCTTTTTTTTTTTTACAATATTCTTCTCTTACAGCAGAGAGTGAGGAAGAAGATGAAATGGAAGTTGAAGACCAAGATAGTAAAGAAGCCAAAAAACCAAACATCATAAATTTTGACACCAGTCTGCCAACATCACATACAGTATGTAATTTAGTAATAGAGCTAATATAATATACATTTAAATGTTGAAAACAAAGTTCATAAAAACAAGTGACAGATTTTTATCTTACTGGATATCAGAAATTGTGGATAAGGACATAGACTATTCGCAAGTAGATAAACATGTAACTAATTTTTTTTTTTTTTTTTTTTTGAGCTGGAGTCTTGCTCTGTTGCCAGGCTAGAGTGCAGTGGCATGATCTTCACTCACTGCAACCTCCGCCTCCCAGGTTCAAGTGATTCCCCTGCCTCAGCCTCTTGAGTAGCTGGGACTACAGGCATGCACCACCATGCTCGGCTAATTTTATATATTTTAGTAGAGACAGGGTTTCACTATGTTGGCCAGGATTGTCTCCATCTCCTGACCTCATGATCTGCCCCCCTTAGCCTACCAAAGTGCTGGGATTACAGGCATGAGCCACCGCACCCAGCCATAACTGTAATTTTTAAGAAGCTTAATACTATGTTGTGATGGAATTGCTTGAGGAATTGTTGCTGTTTATATTCTTTCTAGTAATTGAGCTATTAAGTACTTCTCTGTACTTCTAGGTACTGGAGTGTTATTGAACATGTAACATTTTAGACTTGCTGTTTGTGATATTTGGTCATCGAGATGTTTCTTATCTTGGTAAAAAGAAAATAGCTTGTACTAAAAAATTCTTGAATTTGTATGTTTTTGAGATATTCTTCATAAAAGATTAGAAATTCTACTTCTAAGAGTTAAAGTTGTTAGATTAAAAATTATATTTTCACTTGGGATGCTTATATACTGCATTTATTAAGTAAATATTTGTAACCCTATTTGTATTTCTTTTTTTTGAGATGGAGTCTTGCTCTGTTGCTTAGGCTGAAGTGAGTACAGTGGCACAGTCATGGCTCACCGCAACCTCCGCTTCCTGGGTTCAGGTGGTTCCCCTGCCTCAGCCTCTCTAGTTGCTGAGATTACAGGCATCTGCCACCACACCCAGCCAATTTTTGTATTTTTAGTAGAGAGGGTTTCACTGTGTTGGCCAGGTTGATCTTGAACTCCTGATCTCAGGTGATCCACCCTCAGCCTCCCAAAGTGCTGAGATTACAGATGTGAGTCACCATGCTCAGCCTGTATTTCTTTTAATGTGATTTGCTCTTTAGTTTGTTGAGCTTGTATTTTTATTACATATCAATCATGACACTGGACCTATATATGTTCTTAAATAGTACCTAGGCGCTGATATGGAAGAATTTCATGGCAGGACTTTGCACGATGATGACAGCTGTCAGGTGATTCCAGTTCTGCCACAGGTGATGATGATCCTGATTCCCGGACAGACATTACCTCTTCAACTTTTTCACCCTCAAGAAGTCAGTATGGTGCGGAATTTAATTCAGAAAGATAGAACCTTTGCTGTTCTTGCATACAGGTAAAATATTAAGAGTCCCTTTGCTTAATACATTTCCTCTCATGGGTAATTGCAGTGGTCAGTGTTAAAGTCAAAGCAGGCTGTTGTTTTGCATGTACAGGAGAGGTTGGGTAAGAATGTGAGGTGAGGAATTTGCTTAAGCAGAAGTTTGATAGTGCAAGTTGGAGTATATTTGTTCATTTTATTACCATCTAACTCAGCTCTTCACCGTCATACACAATTTAACTTTCTGGTATTTGAAAAATTTTTAATCATTAATATTTCATGAAAATCATTTTTGGAATCTTAGTTTCAATAACTATCTTTATTAAAGAGAAATAAGGCTTTTATATTTGAACGTAAAGAATTACTTTTCCAAAGGAAGTGGTCTGTTCTTTCCCTTTCTCTCTCAAAATTGGTAAGTTGTACCATTTTAAATTGGAGCTGAACTTCAAGTATCCCATGGCAAATAAAGGAAATCTACAGTAGAGGCAGGAAATACATACAGGAAGCTCCCACCCCCATATAGTACTGCCAGTAAGCAGTAGAAATGATGAAGTCATTTTACAAAGTGAAGGAATGTTTGGTTTGGGAAATGAGTTTAAACCCCTGTAAGTTCTAAATTATTTTCAGTGACTAGAAATCTTTTCTTTTCCTAAAGTTCTCTAATTGTACTTTCTGAATCCTCCTTCTATATCCCCTGTGTGATTTAAAAATAAAAAAAATGGCTGGGCACAGTGGCTCACACCTGTAATCCCTGCACTTTGGGAGGTTGAGGCGGGCAGGTTACCTGAGGTCAGGAGTATGAGACCAGCCTGACCAATATGGTGAAACCCTGTCTTTACTAAAAATAGGAAAATTAGCCTGGTGTGGTGGCGCGTGCCTGTAATCCCAGATGCTCAGGAGGCTGAGGCAGGAAAATCACTTGAATCCAGGAGGCAGAAGTTGCAGTGAGCCAAGATTGTGCCACTGCACTCTGGGCGACAGAGCAAGACTCCACGTCAAATAAATAAATAAATAAATAAAATTATAGTAGCTTTGTAGGAAGGGTTGGTTCTATAAATTTTACCTATATATATTGATTTTTGCCAAATTTGCATATATTTAAAATTCAAATGTTCAAATTTCTTTTTAAAATCTTCTTGGAAGCAATATACAGGAAAGGGAAGCACAGTTTGGAACAACAGCAGAGATATATGCCTATCGAGAAGAACAGGATTTTGGAATTGAGATAGTGAAAGTGAAAGCAATTGGAAGACAAAGGTTCAAAGTCCTCGAGCTAAGAACACAGTCAGATGGGTAAGAAATAACATATACCTTAAAGCTCTGTGAATGTCATATATTGAAGTGGTTTTCTTGAATTTTTTCTATTCTACTGACCCTTCATATTTTGTAACTTTTAACTAGTTGTTCTCTTTCCCTTCTAAGGTATAGCCCAGTGGTTTCCAACCTTGCTATGCATCAGAATCACCTGGGAAGCTTTTAAAACTATAGAAGCTTGAGTTCCAACCTCATCTCCCATCTCCAGAGAGTGATGAGGCTGCAGCATCTTTTAAAAATGAGTTTCAGGTGATTCTAATGTCCCTCCAGGTTTGAGAACAGTAATGTAAACACAAAGGGAAGTGCTGTTTGGGGCTTGGCTTCTTTAGGATTGAAGGCCTCTCAGAGGGTAAGAGGATAGGGAGACCAGAGGCTTGTGAGCTGCCTTTGTGCTCACCGGGACAGCTGTGGTTTTTGTAGCATTGTTGTGATGTTTGAAAGCCACACTGGTTACATCTACCAACTGCTCCATCTGAGCTATACAAGCCATTTATGTTTAGTGCCCATCTCTAGTGTGAATTTTATATCTCCTAGAAATGCTGTTTGCATAATGATCAGTAAATACCTGTAGTCTATGTACCTTCTGACATTTAGAAATTCCCTGAGTGTACTGTTTTAGCAGTTACTCATTTTGGCATAGCTCTCATGACTGGGTTTTGCACAAATTCAACAGATACACGTTAAAACAGACACAAAAAGTCTAGTTTAAAATCCTCTTTTAAAAAGCAAACAAAATAAAGCATTTGCCTTGATCATTGGATGTTACCTCTTAAGGGAGTGCTTCTCAACTGTGGCATATCACCTGTGAGGTCTTACAGATATACAATCCTGGGTTCCATGTAGTACTAGTGAATTGGTTTCCAATTTATACCCAGAATTGAAAATTTTATCAGACCTCTGTGTTGCACAGGTAATGTCTTCTGAACACACGGAAGTTCTGAGTTTTCTGGGTGTTGGGGGTTAACACTGAAAAAAGAACATGAGCAGCATGAGGGCAGGAAGGTTTTGTCTGTTTTGTTCCACATGGTGGGCATACCTATATATTTTTGAATTGTAAAAATATTGACACGTCAAGCAGCTCTTTGGAGCTAAAGGGAGCGTAAAGGAATGTGAGATGGGATTACCAGAGCTCTTAGGCTGTTTAGTTCTCTCCTAGTACTTTCCCAGAACATAGATTGTGCAAACTCTGATAGCCTTACCACATTGCACTGTCCTTACAGGATTATATGTCTGTCTTCCTCAGTAGATAAGCTGTTTGGGAACAGTGACCAAGACTTATTTATGTTTTACATTAGGACCATAAATTTTATATGAACAAATGAAAGAATGATCTCCAGTAGGGTCTGCATTATGATAATTAGCACACTGTTTTGTTACTGTGGATTTTGCTAACAGTTCCATTTTTAAAGTACTTCTTATCTTCATACAGTTTTGATTATTTGTGAATACTATTCCAGAACCATAAAGGAAAATTGACTTGGGGAAAAGTATACGTCTCAGACTGTCTTGATGTTAGTGACTTTTGGGTGTGGAAAAACTGTTGAACACAAGATGGCAGTATATCATTAACTCTGAAAACAAGAGAAGGAATGGCTGTTTGACTCTAGTAAAGATTAACATCAGACTGACAGAGCTGGACAGACTTGGGGGGATATCCTCTCTAGTATTCTGTAGACCCATTATTAAGGCCTCTCATAAGAGTATGTCTGTCTTCATTTAAAAGGCCTCTGTGGAATGAGATGTTTCTTGGCTCCACTGCTTCTCTGGCCCTGTAACCACCTTCACTGGAAATGATAAAATCAAAGAAATTCTGGAGATGATCTAGTGCAGTCTATTCTTTTTCTATATCAGAATGCCAAGTACTAGAGAGGTTAAGTAATTTGCCTAAACAGCTAATAAACGACAGACCTGATTGGTTCTAGGTCCCTTGACTTCCAAACTAGTATTCTTTCCATTATACCAGAATTTATCCATTGCACATTTGAAACTCAAGCCAGTTTCCCTTTCTCCAGTAAAATATATAATATTCATTTATTTTTCTTGGAGAAATAAGCATATAGAAAAATAAAACATTTTAAAAAATAAAAATATCCATTTGTCTTTTACCTAAATGATACTTGATGTATTAAAAGTATACTACAGAGGCCAGGTGTGGTGGCTTATACCTGTAATCTCAGCACTCTGGAAGACCAAGGTGTGTGGATCTCTTGAGGCCATCACTACTAAAAATACAAGAAATTAGGTGGGGCACAGTGGCACATGCTTGTAATTCCAGCTACTTGGGAGGCTGAGGCATGAGAATGATCTGAACCTGTAAGGCAGAGGTTACAATGAGCAAAGATCGTACCACTGCACTCCAGCCTGGCCAACAGATTGAGGCTCCATCTCAAAAAAAAAAAAAAAAATAGCAACCAGAGTCTCTGTGTGTGTGTGTGTGTGTGCGCACTTCTGAACATATGGAAATTTTTTTTGATAAATAAAAACATAGGTCTCATTGATGTAGGACTCTTCAGAAGTTCCTACTTCTTAGCATGTAGGGAGGAGGAGGGGATTGATATCCTGTTGGCATCACAAGAGAAGACTTCTTACCTGTCATGATTGAGACCAGTAATTGTTAGTCAAAAAGTTAAGCTGGAAATCACAAAATGTTACACATACATAGCTTAAATATTTTATTTTTACTTAAAATGTATAAATCAACTCATTTTTTCATTTGGAGAGACCAAGGTCTTTTAATTGAAGCAGGTCTGCATATTGGAGATGACTGTAGACTTTCTGACACTTTTGTTGTACATTATCCACAGTTTATACTGCTAGTTTTTCTTTAAAGAGAGATTCTAGAGATAGTCACAAGGCAATGTAAGTGCAAAATTTTTCCAGATTTGTGCAGTTTGTTTCCTATTAGAGTTGTCTGTACCTAACTTGAAAGCAGTTTTTTTATGTCTCCCAACTTAATGTTCCTTGAAGCAATGTTATTGTTGTACTCATATTTCACTGGGTTTTATAACATTTATATAAATTATGTTGCTGTAATCACAAAACAACTGTGATAAACCGGTTGGAAAGAAACAAAACTAGCTTATGTTAAAAACAAAACTCAGGTGCTGGGAGAAAAACCAGCCAGTGCATATGCAGTGGACGCCAGGCATGTTTAACCAGGTAAAGGAGAGCATTCTTTAATCCTGCAAGACAATTCAGACAGCTTGTACTGCAGACTAATTATTAACATGATCTATAAGCCAGGGAATCAGTAATGTTACGGTTTTTATCATAATCAAATCTTATACAGTAGTTGGGTAAAGCATAATTCTTAATTCACTTGCTTATAACTTTAAAGAAGAATCAGATTTCTAAAAGTTTCTATAGGATGGTACATACTTTACTTTAATAATATAATTAACAAGTTATTTGTGTTCATGAATAAGGTGAAAAAAATTGAGATTTTGCTTCTAATGAGCTCTAATAATGCAAGAACATTTGACCATAGTTTGACTATAGTAAAATTTTTAACATTTTCCCAAGTCATGTGGACAGAAATTTTCTGAGTATTTCTAATGAGTTTGCAGGAAGGAAATAAAGTTAGTAGAGTGAGTCTACTATTATCATTAAACCTAGATACTTTCTGACACACTCAGCTATTTTCTTTGAATAAATAAGTAAAATGTCAGAATTTCGTCCATAATATTTTGTGGTCAAACAGTGCTTATTACAAAAGACTACTTAAGAAATCTTAGGTATAACTAGTAATAAAGCAGAAACTTTTAATATATTTGACTTTGTCAGTCTAACAGTGTTTTGTACTAGCATTTGAATATAGTTACACATTCTACATTTCGAAAGCTATATAGTCTAAGAGATAGAACACCTCACAGGAAGACAGCTCATAGATACAACCTTCCTGTTTGCACTAGTTCATGATAAGATGTTTGCAATTATATTCTCAAGTAGCATCTTGGAAATGACTTTATTATGACATTTTTAAATAACTTTTAAGAAAAAATATAATGTATAGTTTGATCCTTTGTGTATTCAAAGTAAACTTTTAAGAATGTGAAAAGGAATGCACACAGAAAGGCTGCATGTAATTCTTCAGTGTTATTTTAATTCATCTATATAAATACATTCTTGATTTTTCTCTTCATTTCTCTACTCAGATTAGATAATTTATGAGAAAGGATATATGTAAGAGTTAAGCAGCATAAGAAGTAGGGATAGAAGAGTTTGGGTATCTTAAGAATGTTTAAGAAATTAGAAGTATCAAGCAGTAATTAGTTGTATGTCGATTTTTTTTTTAAACTTTGTTTCACTTACAGACTCTGTATTTATCTGAAATGTATAGATCTCCCTTTCCATTCCACAGTGACATTGAAAATCTATAGCTTAGGTTATCTTTGGTTTTAACTTTGGTATGATTTAGGAAATAAAATTATTTTCCGAAAGTTTTTATATCTTAACATCAGCATTTGATGATTATGTTTGAAAGATAAAATTTTGAAAATATTAGTATTTAAAATTATCATCACTGTTTAGAAACTTTGAGTTAGTTGATCTTAGAAATGAATACCATGCTTGGTTCTCTTTATTTTAGAATCCAGCAAGCTAAAGTGCAAATTCTTCCTGAATGTGTGTTGCCTTCAACCATGTCTGCAGTTCAGTTAGAATCCCTCAATAAATGCCAGATATTTCCTTCAAAACCTGTCTCATGGGAAGACCAGTGTTCATATAAATGGTGGCAGAAATACCAGAAGGTGAGAAACTAATTTTTTATGCATCTTCAAAATATGAAGACAGGTTAGTTTTTTTCCTGTTTTAAGAAAGAAACACAGACAACTCTCATGATTCATTGTAGCTGCATTTGATCATGGCTAGTCACTCTAAAAATTCCACAAGCAGCTATTTTATGTTAAAGCAGTTTGCAAAAGTAATAAAATGTCACACAGCTGTAAGGTATCCTTGTTATTATACTTATCAGTTATATTAACAGCTTATGATTGTAAATTCCATAGGAATCACTTATTAAATGATCAAATTAGATGTTTGGCTCTTGAGTCATAAACATCCATTATCTTACAGAAGGGAGGATTCATTTGGGGTAGAGTGGTGGTAGAGAAGTAGAGTCTGTTTTCCTTCTTACAGACCAGAGAGAAAAGCTTTTTTTTTTTGGCTCTTGTGTTTCGGTGAAATGCAGTTGACATCGCAAACACTAACTTGAAACTAGACGCTCTTTAAAAATGTTACTTGTTTGGGCACTAATTCCTAAGTATATCTTTCTGACTAAATGGTAATTGTCATAGGGAAAAAAAAATTGAAGGAGCTTGTTTCTACTCATTTGTGAGATGTGTGGTTTTAAGTATAGGTAATATTTTTAATTTCTGCCTAAAGAAAAAAATCACTAGCTTCTAAATTTAGATTAATTGGGCTTTTTGAGTTTATTTTTTTTAATATGGAAAGACAATTTCCATTGCAACCTTAAAAATTCTGTATTATCCCTTTGTTGAGTGGTTAATATTTTAAAGTAAATTAGTATAGGATCCTAATTTAACATAAATTAGTATGGATAGTTTATGAAGCAGACTCACACACTAGTCACTGTACCTAGCTTTGTTTTGGCAGTAAAATTCCTCCAGTTTTCAGTGAAAACTTGTGCAGAATGGGCACTCGATGGGCATCAAGATTATAACTGGTGTCTTTTAAGACTTCCTAGTCTTATCTGTTTCATAGTACAGTGTGTTTTGCCTAGTGTTTCTAAGGAAGATTCTAATCAGGAAGATATAATTAGACTGAAGACTCCCAAACAGCCTTGAAACTGATATTTTTAAATGTTTAATAATATTGAGACTGCCTTTAGTTAACAGGCAACTTTTGTATAGCAGTGTGTATTAGTCCATTTTCACACTATGGAAAAAAGACATAACCAAGACTGGGCAATTTAAAAAAAAAAAAAAAAAAAAAAACAGAGGTTTATTGAACTTAAAGTTCTACCTGGTTGGGGAAGCCTCACAATCATGGCAGAAGGTGAAAGTCAAGGAAGAGCAAGTCACATCTTACATAGATGTCGACAGGCAAAAAGAACTTGTGCAGGAAAACTCCCATTTTTAAAACCATCAGATCTGGTGAGACTCATTCACTATCACAAGAACAGCACAGGAAAGACCCACCCTCATAATTCAGACACCTCCCACCCATTTCTTCCCATGACATGTGGGAATTGTGGGAGTTAAAATTCCAGATGAGATTTGGGTGGGGACACAGCCAGATCATATTATTGTGCAATACTTTCTTCTCCATACCAGATATGGACACTTTAAAATATGCTTTTACCCTTGTTTCTTTTAACTGAACTGTGGGAAATTTTGCTCCCATAGTCATTTTAAATGTTACTGTTGAAATAAGCATGTCAATGGTTGCTGTCAGTGGGTGGCCTCCAAGGAGTAGATTTGGAATATATTGTCATTTAGTGCCTAAAAGTGTGTTTGGCACTGGTTTGCTACTAAAATATGTGGCAAGGTAACTGCATCAAGATGTTCCCAGTGTGTCATATTAATATTCACATAGTTGTATATTTCATACTGGATATTTTTTAAGGGGGTACAGGCATACCATGAAGATATTGCAGGTTCAGTTTCAAACCGCTGCAGTAAAGCGACTATGACAATAAAGTGAGTCTCACAAATTTTTTGGTTTCCCAATGCAAAAGTTTTATTCACACAATACTGTAGTCTATCACTTGTACAATAAGATTCTATCTAAAAACACAGTATATATACCTTAATTAAAAAATACTTTATTGCTAAAAATAGTAACAATTACCTGAGCTTTAAGTGAATTATAATCTTTTTTGCTGGTGGATAGTCCTGTTTCGCTGTTGACAGCTACTGACTGATCAGGGTGGTGGGTGCTGAAGGTTGGGGTAGCTACAGCAGTTTTTTAAGACAGCAATGAAGTTTGCCCCGCAGATTGACTCTTCCTTTCACAAAAGATCTCTCTTTGGCATGCAGTGCTGTTTGATAGCATTTAACCCACAGTAGAACTTTCAAGATTAGAGTCCTGTCAAAACTTGCTGCTGCTTTATCAAGTAGGTTTATGTAATACTCTGAAGTCCTCGTGTCATTCCAACATTCACAGCATCTTTAGCAGTAGATTTCTTCTCAAGAAACCACTTTCTTTGCTCATCCCTAAGAAGCAACTCCTTATCTATTCATGTTTGATCATGAGATTACAGCAATTCAGTTCCATCTTTGAGTTTCACTTCTGATTTTAGTTCTCTTTTTATTTCTATCAAATCAGCAGTTACTTTCTCCATGGCAGAAGGCTTGAAGCCCTCAAAATCGTCATCTATGAGGGTTGGAGTAAACTTCTTCTAAATTCCTATTATTGTTGATATTTTGACCACCTCCCATGAATCATGATTATTTTTAATGGCACCTAGAATGGTGAATGTTTTTCAGAAGGTTTTCAATGTACTTTTTCCAGATCATCAGAGGAGTCACTATCTGTCATTTGTAAGACAGCTGTGGCCTTACAAAAAAAATGTATTCTTTTTTTTTCGAGACGGAATTTTGCTCTTATTGCCCAGGCTAGGGTGTAATCACACTAGCCCAGGCTGGGGTGATCTTGGCTCACTGCAACCTCTGCCTCCCGGGTTCAAGCAAGTCTCATCCATAAGCCTCCCGAGTAACTGCGATTACAGGCATGTACCACCATGTCCGGCTAATTTTGTATTTTTAGTAGAAACAGGGTTTCTCCATGTTGTTCAGGCTGGTCTCGAACTCCTGACCTCAGGTGGTCCATCCACCTTGGCCTCCCAAAGTGCTGGGATTACAGGTGTAAGCCACCACACCTAGCTGAAAAATGTATCTCTTAATTAGATTTGAAAGTTGAGCTGGGTGCAGTGGCTCACGCCTGTAATCCCAGCACTTTGGGAGGCCGAGGCGGGTGGATCATGAGGTCAGGAGTTCGAGACCAACCTGACCAACATGGTGAAACGCTGTCTTTAAAATAATAATAATAAAAAAGAAAGTCTAAATTACTTCTTGATCCATGGGTTGCAGAATGGAAGTTGTGTTACCAGCCATGAAAACACTATTATGTCCTTGTATGTTTCCATTGAAACACCTGGGTGACCATGTACATTGTCAATAAGCAGTAATATTTTGAAAAGTCTTTTTTCTGAGCAGTAGGTCTCAACAGTGGGCTTAAAATATTCAGTAAACCATGCTTTAAACAGATGTTCTGTCATCCAGACTTTAGTCTATTTAGAGAGCACAAGCAGAGTATATTTAGCATCATTCTTAAGGGCCCTAGGATTTTTGGAATGGCCAGTGAGCACTGGCTTTAACTTAAAGTCACCAGCTGCATTAGCCCCTGAAAAGACATTTAGGGCCTTGCTCTGGATTAGGCTTTGGCTCAAGGGAATTTTGTGGCTGGTTTGATCTATCCAGAACATTAAAACTTTTTTCTCCATTATCAGTAATAAGGCTTTTTTGCTTTCCTGTCATTTATGTGTTCACCAGAGTAGCACTTGTAATTTCCTTCAAGAACTTTTCCTTTCATATTCATAGCTTGGCTATCTATTTGCCCCAAAGGCCTAGCCTTTGGCCTTTTTCAGCTTTGACATGCCTTCTTCACTAAGCTTTATCATTTTTAGCTTTTGATTTAAAGTTAGAGATGTGTGACTACTCTTTCAGTTGAACACTTAGAAACCATTGTAGAGTTATTAATTGGCCTACTTTCCGTATTATTGTGTCTCGGAGAAATAGGGAAGCCTGAGGAGAGGAAGAGAGATGGAAGGGCTGGTCAGTGGAGCAGTCAAAAACATACTTATTGATTATAACTACGTTTACTGTCTTAAGTGGCTGCAGTTCATCGTACCCCAAAACAGTTACATTAATAAGATCAGAGTTCACTAATCACAAATCATCATAACAGATAAAACAAAAAGTTTGAAATATTGTGAGATGTACCAAAATATGACACAGACAAGTAGTGAGCATATGCTCACCGGAAAAATGGCTTGATAAGACTTGCTTGAAACAGGGTTGTCAGAAATCTTCAATTTTTTTTAAGGTAGTATCTGTGAATCGCAGTAAAACGAAGTATGCCTGTATTAAGTGTTTGGGTACGTAGAATAGTTCTTCCACACCAAGACAGGTTAAAAATTCTTAACCATTAAAAATCCTAAAGTAACTCTTCTTTGCAAAGCTCTAAGTATAGGGTGAGAGCAGTGGTAGTTAATTCCTAACTTAAGTGCTCTCTACAGCTAGTTCTGTGGCTTGCCTGTAGGATCCTGCAATCTTAAACCTGAACTTTGGCTAAGCCAGTAAGACTACTTTCAAAATTTATTTTTTATGTGAGTTACTGCTTAAATTCCTCCTGTTCTATGGTTAAAGCACCTTGTTTACATTGCATTCCAAATTTGCCCCATGCAACTGGGTTGCCACTAGCTTAACAAGAACAAGAAAAGATAGAGCTGCGAAGACCAAAGCAGCACGTTTGCATGGGTTCAGATCCTCTGAGCTTTTCCTGTTATTTATCCAAGTCATTCTAGACTCTCAGCATTAGTCCTTGGTTATTTTCAGATTCAGAGTTGCCAAAGGCTAGAGAGAAGGTGCTAAGGAATGAGAAGGCCTGAAAAGTTTTAGGTGATCCACATATCTCCATCCTATGTATGTCAAGTTATCTAAAGGGTTCTCTTGTTTAAACATTGATAGTTTCTGAGGTTCTGAAACTTGGAATCTAGATCACTAAGCCAAGAGAAACTGCCAGCTGATCTATTTTGGTCTCCAAATGACCTACAAACTGTGTTCTGCTTTAGAGAGACCACTTAGAGCCATTCTGTGTCCATCAAAAAGGAATCTAACAGGGAAAGCGGATGGCAGATACCTTTGGTAGGAACTTCATATGTAGTGGGACCATCTGAGAGGTTTGGCATGCTGTACCTTTAGTGGGACACTGGCTTACCAAGGGGCTGGATTATGTAACAGTGCTTGTCTTTAGACAGTTACGGAGTTCAATTCATTCCTCCCTTAATAGAGCTTGCTTGTATCTGACTTGTCCATCTCACCATAATCTGAAGCACTGCCTATGTGTGTTCTGTCTCCATGTCTGAGTATAGTTAAAATAGAGTTGAGAGATGCTTACATAACTGTAAGCTAACTCAAGGTATTAAGGTTGTCACACACTTTTCCTGCAGAAAAGGAACTTAAAGGATCCAGGATTGTAGTCTTCCTGAGATATATTCGGTTAACCTTGAAACTGTACGCATTTGCCATGGAAACCTAAACATCCCAAATGACATGAAATAAAATTATTTAAGCTTCTGGAAGTGTTGCTGTGTTATCTACCATTCTGATAAGGAAGCATTAGAAAAGATTCAGCACATGTCTCTCCTGATTAAGGAGTTAGGCCAGTGTAATTAGGAAACACTTTCCAAACACATTTCCATCTAGAGACCTTTATTGTTCTGGAATTTGAGCTCTGAAACTATTTACTACTTTTCCCATCACAGCGCCTTTCTCTATTCGCTGGTTTACTGTAGGAGAATTCTCTGAAATCCTCCTACTGTAAAAATCCCCCTCAAAGGAAAGAGGAAACTTTTTAAAAACCTGTTTGAGGTATGACTTAAACGTTTCCAAGTATATTCCTGCTTGCCCAGACCTTGATATATGAATCCTGCTTATTCATATATCAAGGCTTACTATGTTAATCAGAAAAGAGTTGAGTATAAAATGTAAAGAGAAGTCAAATGGGAAACATTGAGAAAGTCACTGGTGCTCATCTTTCTGGCCTCTGCTGAACTTAGCCATGGTTGCTCCTGTTTATGGCATAGGGCAGGGAGGAACTGAGGACGAATTTGGAAGGGCAGGAACCTTAAACATGATCTCCCAGATTAGTGTTGAAATCACCTCCTAATTCTCTTTATCGAGATACAAATGTTATTTCTTACGCAGAAGGATACATACCTTTTTCTTAATAGTGTATCTTTTAGGAGGTTCTTTTGTATTAGTTTATAGAGCATCGCTCATTCTTAAAGCTGCACAGAATTCTTTTGTATGGATACGCTATAATTTATATAAACAGTCCCTTACTGATGATAGATCTATACTGTACAGCATATACCAATGGCCTTTTATATAGGTAAATATTTGGTAACTTTTGGAGAGAGAGAGATTATTGGCTTACAGGGTAAATGCATTCATAATTCCTGACAGTTTTAGAAATAATTTTATTTTCAAAATACTTAAGGTATTTGTAGTTATTTTTATTATCATTGTTTCATCATGGCCTCACAGGCAACGTAGTATCAAACCTGATGTTTGCTGATCTGATAAGTGAAATGTATTACATTGAAGGTCAATCTGAATTTCTCTAAGAGCAAGGGTAAGCATTTTGTTTTAAGAGCAGTTTGTATTTCCTTTTCTATAAAGTATTTGCCCATTTTCCTACTGGCTTGTTGATTTCTTGTAAGCTTTATAATCTCAGTAATTAATGAGTTCCAGATATTTTTCCTAGTTTGTTGTTTTTGGTGTACTCTGTCATACAGAACTTTCTTTTTCTTATGTAGTTTAATTTTTAATGCTTCTGTATTCTAAATCATAGCTAAAAATGACATTCTCATGCAAAGGAATGTCCCCGTGTCATCTTTGTATACTTACTGTGGTTTCATTACTTTTCTGTGGAAAGCTCTGATCTTGTGCAGTTAATCCTGGTATAAATTCCACTTGGCTTTTTACCAGATGGCTCCCCATTGTCCTACTACCACTTTTTGAAGAGTCCGTATTTTCCCCCATTGATTTGAGGTACCACCTTTGTCATAGACCAGATTCATATGTTTACTTTTCTTCTGCTTTTTTGGTTTATCTGCTTGTGTGCCACCATCATTGTTGTAGATGTTGGCACTTTATACTTTATGTAAATACAAATAGAGCTGGTAAGCCCCACACTGCTCTTCTGTCAAGCTTTTCAATGACTACCATTGATCAACATTTCCTTGTGAACTTGAGAATCTGTTTCACCTTGTTCCAGGATAATAATAGTAAGAACAATAACACTTGTCTATTTGTACATTAAGAATAAAAGTCTTGAAGTCTTAGGCTGTGTATCAGGTGCTTCCTCAGAAAGACTGGACATTCCCCAGGCATATATCTTGTATGTGCACTTGTGTACCTGCCATTAGCATATAAGCCTCAAGAGTAGGAAAGAGCTTATCATTTCCATGCCAGTTCTTAATTACCATGTAGGAATTTGGTAAATTAAAGAAGGAAGCAAAAACTGGTAACTTTTAAATTATTTGTATAAATTATTTTTATCACTTACATTGCTGATTGTAATAGGATTTAACACAAGTGACCACTTTTAGTCACTGTATAAAGGAAGTCAATTACTATTTATGTTTAGCTTTTCACATTACTGTTTCAATTTTCATTGTACTTCAAAGACTCCCTTAAGTGGAGTTTCACATTTCTTGAACATTCTACATTGTTGGGAGGCAAAGCTGAAGCCCTATGAGGCTTAAAAATGGAGGAACGTGATAGATTACTTCCAGCTAACAGATTCATTTTAAGGGCTTTTATGCCTGCTTTCAGTAGTAAATCCTGTTCCCAGAGTGAATACTGCTCTGCTGGAGAATCAGTCATTGGCCACTTTAAAGTGCCTAAAGTTTTTGGCTAGTTTTAAATTTTTCTTGAGGCATAACCATTTTGACATTAATCGTGATATCGATAATATTTAAAGAATGCCTATAAATTGCTAGAATTTATCATATATTTTACCCAGATATAAGACAGGAGCCTTTCCTATTGTGCCAGGAAGCTAAACGGGAATCTTAAATTTGAGGATGTTGAGATGTCTTAAATTTTGGCAGTTGCTCTGTAAAGCTAGCTAATTTTTACTAGTATACATCTCTTCAGTGTGTCTAATTGACTGTGTAACACACATCACAAATAAAAAGGATGTATTTTGCATCTGTCAGGATACTCCAGATAAAGAATTTATAGAGGTCTTCTCACCCTGAAAAGAAGCTACCCGAGACTGTACCTTGCCTCATGGGTATGGTGGCAGAGTGAATGTCTGGCCCAGTGCATTGCTCTCAATATGCTAGCATGCCACATTTTACTTCAGCTTCTTTTCCTTGACATGGGTGCCAAGTGAAATTACACATTTGTACTACACTTTTTTACATTTTTTTTATATTACAAAAGTGACCGTTCGGATATGTGAAGTATATTTTAATAACTGAATGAGGAATGTGTCAAGTCAGCCAAACAAACTTTCAGTTGGGTCTTTGTCATTTTGTAATTCAAAGAATATATAACTTAGTAAGCTTCTTCCCTCTAAAATATAAGCTCCACAGGGCAATGAATTTAGTCTATTTTTCTTGTATTCACTGGCAATAGCCTAAATGTATGAAAATAATTAGCCTGACACATGTTAGGCACTGTATTAGTCTGGTTTCACGCTGCAAATGGAGACATACTCGAGACTGGGTAATTGATAAAAGAGTTTTATTTGACTCACAGTTCAGCATTGCTAGGGAAGCATCAGGAAACTTACCATCACGGCAGAAGGGGAAGCAAACATGTTCTTCATATGATGGCAGGAAGGGGAAGTACCAAGCAAAAGGGGAAAAACCTAAAACCATCAGATCTCATGAGAACTATCATGAGAAAAACACGGAGATAACTGTCCCCATGATTCAATTACCTCCTACCGGATCCCTCCCACAACATGTGAGGATTATAGGAACTACAATTCAAGATGAGATTTGGGTGGGGACAAGCCAAACCATATCAGGCACTCACAGTATTTGTTGAACGAATAATGGTTAGTCAGACTCCTGTATACACATCCTAGCTCCTTCCTTTTCACTGACTGTGTGACCTTGGGCAAGTTATACCATCCTTTTGTGCCTCAGTTTCCTTTAGAATGGAGATAATCTACTCACCTTATAGTATTCTTAAAAGGAATGTGAAGTTCTTGGCATAATACTAATGGTTGCCATTGCTGTTCCTGAATATTCAGAGCTACTTGATGTGCTGTTGGTAGGATTTTTTAAAATTCTGTAATTGGATTGTGACAGTAATCTTACCATTAGATATCTGGTCTTAAAAGTGAAGGGCAGCTTATTGTAGAGTACCTGAAGGGTGTCACAGTCCGTTTTCTCAGGCTTTAACTATCAAAGCACATAGTAGGAGGGTCCTCAAATCCCTGGCCACGGACCAGCACTGGTCTGTGGCCTGTTAGGTACTGGGTCGCACATCAGGAGGTGAGTGGTGAACGAGCAACCGAAGCTGAGGTCTGCCTCTTATCAGTGGTGGCACAGATTCTCATAGGATTGTGAACCCAGTTGTGAACTGCGCATATGAGGGATCTAGATTGCACACTTCTTATGAGAATGTAATGATAAATATAATGCACTTGGATCATTCCAAAACCATCTTCCACCCTATTTTTTGAAAAATTGTTTTCCACAAGACTGGCCCCTGGTGCCAAAAAGGTTGGGGACTATTGATCTCTGCATAGTCTCAAATACAAGGATTATATTAAGCCATAAATGTTTCTCAATAAGGATTTATTTATTTTGAGCTGTAGCTCATGTTTTAGAACAAGTCTGTTCTCTTCTCTATTGCAATTCCTAAAATATTTGAAAACAAGTATGTCCACTTTAGAGAAAGCTCTAAACTGAACATCCCCAGTAACAAGACATTCCCTTTGATAATAAAAGTTCCCATGTTTGAACATCATGGAATAGAATAACACTGTCTCTTAGGATTCTAGTCTTCTATTAAAACCACAGTTAATTTTGCACCAAAGTAACATAGCTAGAATAAGATTGGGGTGGTAGGGAAGGGGTGTGAGTAGTGTAGCACAATTGTACAGTTGCGTAGCACAATTCCAGCTATCAGCTCAGTCCTGAGTCCCTTTTGTGTGGGCTGTGTACCCACATTTCCTGCAGATTCTACTCCTGTACTTACAAGATCAAATGACTAGGTATGAAACATACCTAGGGTAAGTATCACTCAGCATATGAAATATACCTAGTCATTTGATCTTGCAGGTGCAGGAGTAGGGTCTTCTCTTGTTTTGCTAAATATTACCTGTTTTTCTTGTTCTGGTCTGTTAAACGTCCCTTTTGATCTACCTTACTCCTTTCCTCTCACTTTCATGTGTCATGTCATATGTCAATTAACATTTACAGTGAAATTACAAAGATTTGTACATACACAGGTTTTGTTTTTTGAGAAAAATGTGGTAATTCTTTATATTCTGCTATACCTTATTCTTTGATCACTTGCAGAGCATTCCTTGGTATAAATATATTCTAATGTATTTCACTCTATTTCTGATTGATGTTTAGGTTGTTTCCAATTTGTTGCTATTAGCAGCACTGCTGCAGTACATCCCTTCAGCAATATTTTTGTGTCCTATAGACCATTTGCTTGTCTTTCAAAAATGTTGTGGTTATTTTTGCAGTTATTTTTTCCAAATAAACTTTGAATTATACGTACAAATTCCAGTCTCACTGCTATTGCACTAAATACATAATTTGAGGACTGACATCTTAACAACATTGAGTCTCCCCCTCAAATACTGAAATTCTATCGGAATCAAGTACAATTCACATTTTTAAATGGATTTAGGCATGCTTCTGTGTGGATTTCATTTACAGTTGAAGGTGATATGTAATGGGTTTCCCCTTTCCTTGAGTTTTATTTAGTGGAGAACTTCATCATGAAGTCTGAAGTATATGAATGGTTCATCTTTCTTGGGATTCTGTCACTTGTTATGTTTGCCCTTAAACTGATTCAGTTGAGACTCTATTTATACAAACAGTTTGGATAATATTTTGAGGTTTTCACTTCAGATACTGGAAAATTACTAGTATGAAGTCAACTAACATGGTCATAATAGAAGTATAGTGTTTATTCTTCACATTTATCTTTTCAAAGTTGTCTTCAGCATAGAAATTTTAATATTTGACCTTTTTAAATAGGAATCAATATTCTAGTTAAAATAACGTATTTGAAGGATATAGAAGCATGATTTTACACTTCATAGTCATGTTATGGGTTATCTAAAAAAATTTTTTCTTTTTAAAATTAGACGTTTTCCTAGGCCAGAATCATTTCTCAGATGTTGCTCATTCCACCATAATGTGTAACCTTATAGATAAGGGTTATTCAGTGCCTTTTTGTTTTGTTTTGTTTTCAGAGAAAGTTTCATTGTGCCAATCTAACGTCATGGCCTCGCTGGCTATATTCCTTATATGATGCTGTAAGTAACTTACCTTAAATTTACTTTATCTATGGTAGGCCATGTCATAATTAATGGTAATTCAAAAACAAAGGTTTTCATACTTGTTGCTATTTTATTTTCAGAGCTAATGCTATTTGTACATTTAAAGTAAACAGGCAGCAGTCAGAGATAATGCTGGATAGGTTTATTTATAGAATTTTTAGTTTTTACAGTTTCTAGTGCCTTTTAAGAACAAGATAGTGTAGGGTTACTCACACCTGTAATCCACTTTGAGAGGCCAAGGCAGATGGATTGCTTGAGGCCCGGCATTTAAGACCAGCCGGGGCAACATGGCATAACCCCGTCTCTAAAAATACGAAAATTAGCCAGGCGTGGTGGCATGTAGCTACAGTCCCAGCTACTTGGGAGGCTGAGCTGGGGTAACTGATTGAGCCTGGGAGGTCAAGGCTGCAGAGAACTGAGGTTGTGCCACTGTACTCCAGCCTGCACAACAGAGCAAGACTCTGTCTCCAAAAAAAAAAAAAAAAGTATCATTAGACTCTAGTTTTATTAAGCACTTGAAGTCTTGTTGGGTTGGGTGATAACAGTTTTGGTTTTTCTCTAAACAGGTATATTAACTTGCACCTCTTGGTCAGTAGTCTATTAATGAATGCATCCATGAGGGTTTCTGCTCCTCAGAGTTTGACACTAGGCATTGCCACATTTTGCAAATCTTAAGGGACAGTGCTGAAATAGTTTAAGAATCTGGGTTTCAGAGCAGAGACTGACTTCAGAGTCTCATTTCTGTCACTCACTCTGTGGGTCTGGAACAAATTACTTCTCCAAGGACCTATAAAATGGATATAATGGTAGCTATTGTACTTGGTGTGCATAGTGGGCATTCAGTAAATGCTAATTATTTCCCTTAATGAATCACTGCCCACAGATCTGGAGTCCTGGGAAAACTCAACATGCATGATACTAAAGGAAACTGCAATTGATCTCTGCTCTTTGGCAGCTTTGAAGCCTTACAAAGACACACTATACAAGAGTATTTTTGCATATGTTTGGCATATGCTTGTGAAAATTATGTAATAAACAGGTGCCAAGTAAGGTATGTAGATAGTAAGTGCTAGTGCAATTTATAGGTGCCATAATCCCTATGGATTCAGTCAGGAATGGCCTAATAGAAAGCAGAAGAGAGGCGAGTTCCAAGCAGGAGCATAAAACAGAGCAATCCACAAGGCTTGGGAGCATATCCCTCTGGGATAAGACAGTGAGAGAAGGCTGGAAGGCAGAGTTAGTGCTGGCAAAGGAGATGCAGCTTGATCATTTCTGCATAAGAAAATGGAGACATTTAAACTAGGATTGAGATTTTACCACAGTGATTAAATTGCTACCGATATGTTAGTTTTATTTAAGTTTTAATAAGTCTGTGAACCTGATTATGGCTACCTTTATTTTTAAACAAGGAAACCTTAATGGACAGAATCAAGAAACAGCTACGTGAATGGGATGAAAACCTAAAAGATGATTCTCTTCCTTCAAATCCAATAGGTATGAAAAGTTAAGTTTCCTGGCTGTGGCCTGGGATGTCTTGCTATAAAAAATAGCTTTCTAATGGATTAAATCATATATTTTAGTTTTTAAGACTGATTAAAACATTTTAATTGTGAAGAGCATAATTTCCTTTGAGGAGTTGAAAAAAATGAGTATTTCAAAATTGTAATAAAATCCTTATATTCTGTGAGCACTCCAATTTTAGATAAAAGTTTTCCATAAAAAGTTCAAATTGCAATAAGTGGCTGTCATCCAGAACTTGCTGAGTATAAGGACTGCTTTCCCTGTTCTTTGAGGCATTTTCAAAAGAAGTGTCTGTAGTTGCAGGACCTACCTTAATTACATATACTCTGTTTATAAGGTATGATTTAATTATTTTTCTAGTCTCTTGGCAAATAAGCAACTTTTAACATGTATTCAAGTTCATGTTTAACATAAAAGGATTTTACCAACAAAAAAAGTATAGGGAAAGAATTTAAATTTAGAGCTTCTGAAAAATGTATCTTTGATAGCTGGTATATTTTAATACTGTTTATAGTATAAAATGTGTAACTTCATAGAGAAGGGTTTATTTCAAAAGGACATTATCCAATTTCTAAGTTATCTAATGCTTATCTGACTCATAAGTTTAAAACTTGAAAAACTATGTGTTTAAGATTTTTCTTACAGAGTAGCTGCTTGTCTTCCTATTGATGATGTATTGAGAATTCAGCTCCTTAAAATTGGCAGTGCTATCCAGCGACTTCGCTGTGAATTAGACATTATGAATAAAGTGAGTAAAGTGACTATGTTTTTGATGCCCATGTTTAGTCAGGCTGGAGAAGTAGGGTGCTCTGTTGGGACCAATGGAGCTATACTAGAGTCTAGTAATGTAGTCATGCAATTTGGATCTTACAGATAAACTCAGTTGTTTTGTGCTGTCAAATATGAATACATTTATCAACTTAGTGAAAAATACTTGATTTCTACATGGAAATACCTGAGGTTATATATCACTATTCCTTTACCCTAGAAAGTCATTTAGTTTTATATGTAAATACATGGCCGATCTCAGTTTCAGTGCTTTTCTTCCTACATCTTTAGAACTACATTTTTGAATGGTTGGAAGGAGAATGTGATATTCAGAGATAGCGATATCTTTAGAAGTTTCCAGTATCTTTAGAAGTTTCTTGATGATCTATGTGATTACATGATGGAATGAATGTCAGTTTTTCCCACCAATAATTTTTCCCTCAAATTTTTCAGTGTACTTCCCTTTGCTGTAAACAATGTCAAGAAACAGAAATAACAACCAAAAATGAAATATTCAGGTAAGGTCTTTATTACATTTTTAGTATACTTGCCTTACCAGAATTATAATCAAGACTGTGTTTCTGTTTTCCATATACTTTCCTCCAATACTTAAAAGTTACAAACACTCAGCAAATGAAATATAGGGAATTAGCTCACTTTTGGTAAGATGGTCTTACAGGTACTCAGAGCAACAATGCATGTCAGGGATTACTCACAGGTAATGAGTATGATAAAGTAAAACAACTGGGCAATTCTTTTCTCCCCAGTTCTTGTTGACAACCTATATATTAGACTATCTTAGAAATATGCATTAGATTATCTTAGAAATACGAATATCAGTTGTCTTCTATTAGGCCCTAACATAGATGCCTCAGAAATTAATCATCAGTTTTGCCATATAGAGCCAAAGTAGGACATGGTTCTGAACACTTAGTGATGCTCTGACATAACGGTGGGTGTTTGAAAATTATTTTATGACAGATTCATCAGAATTTATAAATCAAGAAACTGCTTTCTACACAATCAGTTGCCCCAAAATGACCACACAGGACCTTTTCATTGCATTTACACTCTCAGACTCCTTTAGAAGCATTTGAGTTTTATATTCTTTATAATGTCTGTCGTCTTGAGGAGGGTTTTAAAAACAAGTGAACAAAACAGGTCTGCCAGCTGTATCCCCTACCCCCCCTGTTTTCATACTAAGATCCTATTATGTAAAACTAAAAGATTAAAAACTGTAATTCATACCTAACCATTTAATAGAAGACTTCTCATTTTGACTTGTCCTCCATGTTCTTTGTTTCAGTTTATCCTTATGTGGGCCGATGGCAGCTTATGTGAATCCTCATGGATATGTGCATGAGACACTTACTGTGTATAAGGCTTGCAACTTAAATTTGATAGGCCGGCCTTCTACGGAACACAGCTGGTTTCCTGGGTAATATTATGGTGGTGGTTGCTTTTTTTTTTTTTTTAAACCTTATGTGGGTAGAAAAACAATTCTAAGCATAGTTGCTACAGTCTTTATAATAACAAGTAGACACTGAAATCAGTAATTTTATACACAAATTAGCCAGGTGTGGTGACAGACGCCTGTAATCCCAGCTACTCGGGAGGCTGAGCACAAGAATTGCTTGAACCTGGGAGGCAGAGGTTGCACTGAGCTGAGATTGTGCCACTGCACTCCAGCCTGGATGACAGAGTGAGACAAAATTTAATTTTATTTAAATGTTCTTCATTCCACAAATAGCTAGAAACACCTGTTACACCTTTTTCTGTATTTTTATATAGTATCACTGAATGAAAAGTTTTATCTGTTAGGGAAGAGAAAGGTTGGCAACTGCAGTTGTCCTCAAATTACAGTCTACAGTTAAATCCCAAACTGTTTTTTTCTGTCATGTCATCCTGAAAATCAACTGTCTTATGACCCAGTAAAACATTACATCTGGATCATATTCTGTAGTAATGTAAAACTGGAGAACGTTTATCAAGCAATGGCAGACTAAGAAGATGCAGAACCCATTGAATCCTGCTTTTCTTCTAGTTTGCCTTCTATTTTTTGCTTCAGCTTAACGATTTCGAATTATGATTCTGGGAACTTGTTCAGTTCTGTCAGCTGTACTATCTATGTTCAGTTTTCAAAGAGGGATGCTAAGTAAGGATTACTTGCTACTCTGGAGTTAGGACCATGTCACTTGGATTGCCTTATCTATCTTATTTGGCACCCTATGTGATGACTAAAACAGGAATAAATTTGTTACTATAAATAGTAGATGTGGCATAGCATATGTAGGGACAAAATAAGCAAAAAGTTGCAATTACATGGTTTGGTTTATCTTAACAGAAATGCCATGGTTTTTATTTCTGGTTGCATTATCTGACAATCAATCATTCTTATTTTAGAATAGTAGTTTTAAAATATTTTATGAGACATGTCCTTCCTGCTCCATCCATAAGTACATATTTCTGCACGTGGTTGCTGTTTTCTAAGTAAAACAAAGGAGAAGCCAGTGCAAGTTAGTTAGAATGTGATCTTGGCAACCAGCAATTTGTATAAAGATGTTCATAAGGTTATTTCTGTGGAGTGGAGGAAAAATGTAAACACAGCTTAGGAGCATAAAAGTCATATATATTACAAAATTATATGTAATAGACTGATGTATTACCATAGAACGTATCCAAATTAGGTATTATGAGGTTTCAGGGAACTGTATGGATTAAATCTCAACTTAGAATTTGTCTCTAAGGTCTGTCTTCATAATAGGTTTTATAGGATTGGAGTAGAGAATTGTTTCCTTAGCTGATACTTTTCCTTAATTTTTTAGGTATGCCTGGACTGTTGCCCAGTGTAAGATCTGTGCAAGCCATATTGGATGGAAGTTTACAGCCACCAAAAAAGACATGTCACCTCAAAAATTTTGGGGCTTAACGCGATCTGCTCTGTTGCCTACAATCCCAGACACAGAAGATGAAATAAGTCCAGACAAAGTAATACTTTGCTTGTAAACAGATGTGCTAGAGATAAATTTATCTAACAAATTTGTTATTCTATAATAAGATTCGCTTTGGAAATTATTGCCTCTGATACATACAATACATACTTAAGTAAACACAACATTACTTGGAGAAGTGAAACTGTATCTGAAACTTAAAAGTATCCTTTTGGAGAGGATGAACGGCAGTCTAGAATACAAATTAGTTTCAGAAATACCTACTTGGGTAGCTTGGTGCCATTATCCTGTGGAATCTGGTATATCTGTAGCATGTCATTGATGGGACATAAAGACGTGTTTGGAAATGATGAGATTACTTCCTGTGTATAACATCGTAAATTCCTACAATGTGAAACTAATCAGTTGATCCTGATGTATGGGACACTGTACCTGTACCAGTGCTCTGACAACCACATGTTCGTTTTTGAAAGAGGCAAGGCAAAGGGCTTTGTTCAATCTTCTTTAGCTTCTCTGAGATACTGATTTGTAAAATCTAATTTTGACTCTAATTTGAAAATATTAGAGTTAAAATTATACAGGTTTGAGCTCACAAATAGTTGTCATTTCTCTTATGTGCCTGTTAGTAAGAGATAGTATTTTCTGTGTATTTGCTCAGTATTTGAACTATAAGCCCATTTATTCTGTTCCGTACAGAAGCTATTTTTCAAAAATTAATTTGAACCAAAACTACCATACAGAAAAGATGCCAAAACATGTCCCCTTCACACAGGCTAGACGTGATACTGTATTTTGTTCAATGTAAACTGGAGAAAATCTAAGTAAACCTTAAGCGTGAAACTATGTTCTTTGTTCAAATAATAGTTTCTATCTACTCATAATTTTAAAGTCCTAAAAAGACTGCTTATATAGTCAAGGGTTTAGTGGGTCCTTTCACATTTGTGTAACAACTTTGGTTTTATTCATAGTCCTTTGTTACTTTAATCAGGTTAAATGTACAAATAGGCCAAAATTTGTTTTGCCCAAACATGCCTTGAGTGGAATCAGCTGAGTATCAAATTGCATATTTATGTAAATAGAGTAAAGAAACGCAATTCAAGAATGCTGCTGTTCAGGATATGCCCCTGCCTTATTTTTTCTAAGCTCTACTTCTTTTAATAGTTTTCGGTTTATATGACTTCACTCTTTGTTCATACAGTTCTTACACTGCACTGAAACTTACGCTAAGAGGATCCCAGGAAGTTCTTTTCAGTAGCACAATAGATCTCTATAGGATGAAATCTAAACCAGTTGGAATGAGTTACCTTTTCCCCTAAAAAGGTGTAATTTCAATGTCCCATACTGTTTACTAGCAAATAAAATTTTCTGATATGTAAAAACATGCATATATTGACAAAACCACACCTCCAATATAGTGCTAAAGTTGCATACTTTCTATATAGAAATAGTATGTATTCTACGATGTTGAGTCTAAATCTGTATTTTGGCAATAGTTAAATATTCCAAAGCATTATTTTATAATCCATTTATTTACTGACCTGTGCGCAGTCATTTCTGAGGCTCCCTTTCTTGTATCATAGCCCCTGTTACACTTCCTCTTAGAAATATTACACTCTACAAAATTGTTTTATCAAGGTCCAATATTACTATTTGCTCAGAGTACAAAGATGTCTTGACTGGCTACACAGGAAGGAAAATGAATTATGAAATGTCAGTATAGCAGCTGAAATAAACAATAGTTTGCATTATAAATATTTTTACCAAATGAAAGCATTTAGGACACAAATCTTAAAAGAACAAATATATAATAATGTAAGCTGTATCCTTTTAATTAGAAAAATAAGTTAATATTTACTTTATTAACTTTTAAAGAGAGGCATATTACCATTGTATATGGCACCAGATATACATTATCAGATACCACATAAACACATAATACCAATGTTTTACTAAAATAATAGGCTCAAGAGTAACCCTTAAGTTAATCGCTTTACTTTCCCAGGCTCTGCATGCATAAAGAAATCATTGTGACAGAAAAATATCAACTACATACTAAAGCATAGCTTGCTAGAACAAATCCTGTATGCATGAATGCCAGCAACTAGGGACACATTTAGTATTCATATTTTATGCAAACTTGTTATTTCTTTTTAAGCACAAGTTTATTTTGGAATTCCAAAAAGAACTGACACATTGTACACAGTCACTGTACAAGGTAACCCAGTTATTTCAATTGCAAACATTAATAAACATTTTTTCTTCAAGACAGTTACCACCTTTTAAGATTAATCTTAGTACAACCCTATGCAAAACCAAATTTTTTAAAAAAGCCTGAACCGGTTAAAATAATAGCCAACTATGCTTTTCTCAGTGGAAACTATTCCAAATCAGACCAAGAAAGGTGGATCTTAGTTTAGTTCTTGAAATATAATTCACAAAATAAGACCCTGTTCTACAGAGGTCCTCTAAACTGGCTTTTATTCTGGCATAGTTTCTAAAACCTCATTAAGGGGGAGCAGAGAAAATTAGTCTTACCAAAAATGCTCTGCTTTTCAGTAGCTATCAGTTTTAGGTTTTCTTTATGTAACTCAGAAGTTCATCTTTTTCCATTTGGTAACCACTTTTTTTCCACTGTTCTCGCAACTGTTGTAATAGAGCCCCAATTTCTTTTCCTGAAGAAATGCCCACTTTTCTGATGTCATGGCCACTTACAGGAAATGGAGGAATGGACCACTGCTGCATTTCCTTCAGGAGACAGTGCTCTCCTTGGTACTTCAGTAGTTCACATACACGAGTGGTTGCATCAGGTTCCCTAGACTATGTGTCAAAATCAAAAAGTTTCATCACACATGAAAACACACACTTAGGGTCTTGACCTAAAATTTAAATACTAATTCAACATAAATTTTTTCATTTAAAATAAAATTCACAGAATTGCAGACCTTAGTTTCAATATATAAATTCTAAATTAGTGAAGATACTTTATATTTCTGACCAAGCCTAATATATACTTACATCTATAATGCAGTCTTGATAGGGTTTCAATGGCTCTGAAGTATCTGCTATTTTAATTAAATCTTTCCGATTTTTAACTATAAATAAGCCAAGGTTTTTCTCTTCTTTTGCGATCTTCAACCTCAAATCCAATTTTGTGACATCATCTTGTACTTTGAATAATGAGGCCAAAAGAGTCATTGGCTTTGGTGAAAAACCTTCAACATTTTTACTGACTTTGTCAAATTCTTCTAAACTTGCATTAGCAGGTAAACCTGTAGGGACAAAAGCATTTTTCACCTGTTTTTAGTGAGGGAAAAAAACCACTCATATCCTAAACCTGGCCACTGTTTTAGTTAGTATACAGAAATGCCTTGTCACTAGGATAGGACACATTATATAGGTCCAGTCTGATGTTCCAACTTACAGGCAAACCATTAACACATTATTGCTGTTCTCTCCCCTGTCATCCTCAAAACCTCTAAAATGTTGTTTCCAACAAGCTACATCAAGAGGTCCAGAGGTAGTGGTGATAGTGGTATCAGACTCACAAGGCATACTCTTTGCAATCACAAATTCCTGACTTCCCATTGATACAACATCCACCTCCCATTCAATGTTACTGAAATTTGAAATAATATACCCAAGTTTTCAGAAGTGTGATAAACCATATAATCCCACTATTCTTTGTGAAAATGAATTACAACATTTACTGAAAAATTTCTATGTACAAGTCATTCTTTTAAAAGATCTTCACATATATTAACACACTGAATCCTTTTAGCTTTTCTGTTAGATAGATGCTGTATTATTTTTAAACCCCTTTTTTAGGTTAGAAACTAACCCAAGTTGCAAAGATTAGATAAGGGGCTGGGCTTCCTTCAAATCAGATCTGACTCAAGACTACAAGCACTGTAGGCTGTCTTTGAGCTGTTCCCTACTCATGACAAAACTTACCTATCCCATAACCCAAACTTTGTCTTATTTTAAAATATTCCATTTCTCCATCAAGAATTCTTCAATCAAATGAATCCTTTTTTCCTTATGAAATCTGAAACCAGATATTGCACTGCTAAAAATTTAAACACTTAATAACTTGCTCTCACCTATATAAGGAGCCACATCAAGATCATAGATAAGGTGAATCAAATGATTTACATGGTTACCAACAAGAATTTTTTTCAGTTCCACCCAAATCCTCTCTCCTGAGATTCCAGCCAAGCCTTTTGCATTTTCTGCAATTGCTTCCAAAGTTTCAGGATCATGCTCACCAGGTTTGTCTACAATTCTCCCATAAAACCTAAAAGACAAAATCTTTACAGGGTATTACCTCTATACTGGCATGTCACAAGAAAAATCTGTTTTTCATTTTTATTTGGTACTATCCCATATATCTACTTAATGAAAACAACATAGAATTAATTAGGTCTAGAAGGGACCTTAGAAACCAACTGGTCATTTCTCCACCTTTTTTTTCCAGATAAGAAAATCCAAGATTGAATAAAATATAAGTAGCCTTCTTAAGGTTAGGAAGAACCTGAACCTCAGGGTCTCAACCTCACTTCCAAATCACTGACTCAGACGTTCAGAATAGTCATCAAATGCAATTACTGAATTGGCACTTATAGATGAAAAAACAGCATTCTTGTAAAGGCAGCAAATCAAAACAAGACTGCAGTGCCTTAACAATCTTAATTCCTCAAAGCTTGCCTGGTCTGTACACATGAATATTTTCAATGAAAATCTTCAAATATGACTAATCTAGTTGTATACCCTAGAGTATATTTCCTGGTATCTTAGAACTGGAAGCCCTAAAGTACATGTGTTTTACCACTCATACGCTTAAAATTCTAATGAATACCCTCTATTCATCAGTGGTCCAAAGTAATGCTAACTTTGGATTAGTGACCCAAATACAGCTAAGTCTTAATCTATGTTCTATTATTTGTTAACAGAGGCTACAAATATTCAAGTTTACAGAAACTACATTTATTGATAAAATATGCGTGATCTGTTAATAGAATATTCTGAGAGCAATCCCAATCAAGTGAAAAATGAGTATTACTAGACACAAACTAGCCAATTCAGTTTTTTAGAGAGGTTAGTGTGTGGCATGTAAAAATCACTGCTGCCCACGCAACTATTCATGCATTTCATATTTACCAGGTTTATCCAAGTTTTGAGTATGTCTATACTTTGATTTTTTATTGACTATATAACAGATATTTCTTTTCACCAAAATCATTTTGTTGTGAAGCATCAGAGATTTTCACGACCACCTAAGACCCTAAGCTGTATGAAGGCAAACACTTTCATTCATTCATTACCATGTTTAATGCACCTAGCATAGGGATTGACCTGTGGTCAGCATTCGAACACCTGTGTAATTAATGGATCAACGGAGGAAATATCATTCATCACAAAGAAAAATGGGCATTTAAAAAATGATTTAAATCAGAATTATAGGAAAGATCACATAAAATGAAGTCTTAAGTGTATCTGCGTTCTGGGAATGAAAATAGAGCATGATATATCTAAGTAATTTTCACTTGTAAGTCATAGATGGCTAGGTCTCCACTGGAGACAGACATTTGGGATGTCACCATTTTGTACACTGACCTGCTGTGTGTTTCATGTGACCAGTGTTAATGCTCTGGTGATGATATTAAAACTATCATTTTTTATTTTTAAAAATTCTTACCTGAAGTATCTTAAAATTCTATCATTTTTTATTTTTAAAAATTCTTACCTGAAATATCTTAAAATTCTAAGATAATCCTCTTGTATTCTCTGTTTAGCTTGTCCAACAAATCTAACTTTCTTATTTTTTAAATCTTCATAACCATTAAAGTAGTCAAATAAAGTGCCATCAAAACCTATTCATTAAAAAAGGGAGAAAAATTACTAATGGCGAATAAGAATTTGAAAACACAAGAAAATCAGCTAAAAACTATCACAAACAGTAAGAATTCAGCAAGGTGAAGAGTTATTAAAACACATAAGTATTCATGTATATCAACTAACAAATGGAAGACAATAAAAGATTGTCTTTTAGTCTGTTTAGTTGCATTTACAATTGCAACTAAAAAGATAATCCAAGAATAAACTAAAACAGAAATATGTAAAACCTGTATGAGGTGTAGTGGGGCCAACAAGACACCATACAAACTGATTTTCACAATATGAGAAAATAATAGCCAAAATGGAAAAACTATATAACAGGATTAACAGAAGAAACAAGAAGAAATTATTTTATAATCTTGGAATGGGGAAGATCTTTCAAACTCTACTTAGCAAGAAAACAGAAAACAAAACACAGAACAACAGGATTTTCAAATAACTGAATGACGAAAAAACCAAATATGCCTATATGGCAGAAACCACTGTCACACACAAAGTCCTAAGATAAGTGACATTTGGGGGAAAATATATCTAAGTCAATAAAAAAAAAAATCAAATGGCTAATTTCCATAATATAAAGCTCTTATAAATAAAAAGGCCACGTAAATAGAAAAATAGGCTACATATAAAGGAAATACAGAAATCTCTTTAATAATGAAGATTTTCATCCTTAGTCATAAATCCTTTTTTTTTTTTTTTTTTTTTGAGTCTCACTTTGTCGCCCTGGTTGGAGTGCAGTGGTGCAATCACCACTCACGGCAGCTTCCGCCTCCCAGGTTCAGATGATACTCCTGCCTCAGCCTCCCAAGCAGCTGAGATTACAGGCACCCACCACTACACCTGGCTAATTTTTGTATTTTTAGTAGAGACAGGTTTTTGACATATTGGCCAGGCTCATCTCGAACTCCTGACCTAAAGTGACAGGCCCACCTCAGCTTCTGAAAGAGCTGGGATTACAGGCATGAGCCACCAAGCCTGGCCAGTAAATACAAATTTTTGAGATAGCATTTTTCAGATTGGCAATGATGCAAACATTTGGTAACAGTGTTAGCCAAGGGTGTGGTAAAACAGGCAGTCCTGTTCATTATAGATCAAGAAACTTCACTTTAGAGCCTTTAAAACTTGTGAATTTTGAACCATGTTCATCTATTAGCCATTCACAAAAATGGTAACAAGCAAACGTTCTCTCATATGTTAAAGTAAAAAAGAAAAAGTGACATAAAACTCATTTTATATATATATGTACATAAAAACTTAAGTATTAATTAGCAGAGTGACCACTTCAAACTGGTTTGCCTCAGACTCCTAGTTTTAAAGTTGAAAATCACACATCCAAGGAAATATTTCAAGCTCAGGCAAACTAAGACAGTTGGTTACCATGGAGACTTTTAAAAAAAAATAATTTAGAGCTGAAACACAGATACCATTTAGCTAACCAAATGGGGAGGTCAGTGACCCAATGAGATACTTGACTCTGTAGCATCACAGAAAAGAGGCACTGACAACTACTTATCAAAAATACCTCTTGTCAATTTACTTCTGCTTGAACTTGAATGCTCTTTGATTATCCCCAAAGCAACAATATTTTGGTAAGTTCACACTTAATGCTTAACTCTTCCCAAGCTGTTATAGTTTTATATGCATAGTAACTTTTAAAAGGGAACCATCTTGATGTATATGGGAAATTTTGAAGGCTTCAGATTCAAAAAGACATAAAAGAAAATGAAGATTAAAAGGAAATAAGTAAATAGACACAATATCACAAAGTAGCAAATAATACAGTATATCCATCTCAGTGTTATTTCTCCCAGTGAAGAGACTTGTAACTCTTCATGGGGAGCCTACAGGCAAAATCCAAATTTGGAGGAAAAAATCATAGGAATATGACTAAAGCAAAAATAAGGGTTTGGGAAGCAAAGTAACTCACCATAAATGCCAGAACTATAAATGCTTGATCCAATAAAGCTTGGACAAAGCCAGGACAGAAAATTGCACAAAGCTTAGTAAGCATCATATTGGTGTGCATTTTGTTTTGCTCTGAATATCATCCTTTTAAAATACAGTAAATAAAAATATGAAATACAGTTGCGTTGCAGGGAATAATGTAGTGGTTAAGAATGTGACCTCTGGAGTCAGGCTGCCTGAGTTGGAATTCTAATCTTATAATTTACAAGCTGTCCAACTTTGGGCAAGTTACCATTGGTTAAATGGAAGTATCTGCCTCATAAGGTTGTCAGGAGATTAAGATTATATAATGTGCTTAGAACAGTGCCAGGCACATTATAAGGGTTTAGAAAATGGTATTATCCATAAGAATAGCTTTTATTTTATAAACTACGGCACTGAAAAAGAGTATTAGTTTCTTTCAGTTAAGTATGCTTATGAGAAGCCAGTTAGACAAGACTCTCTGTATTGCACTATTTGGATCAGTTTCCTCTATAAGTAATATGAGAAGAAATAAATACCAGGAGCTCTGACTACATAACTGAGAGACAATGCACCAGTTGGGCTCCCTATGGTCATACATTGGCTTTGGAAACAAGCCAACATCGTGGTTCTCTGTAACTTAAACTAAGTTACTTAATATCTCTGAGTCTCAAGTTACCTGCTCTATCAAGTGGGCTTAATTCTTACTTTATGAAGTTTTTCTGAGAGTTTAATGAAATAAAGTATATTGGATACCTAAGGTTGTAACTAGAACCCAGCAGGTACCCTAGAAATTGTATTTGTCATTACTGTAATCAGCAAGAGATCCCACTTTAGCTTATAAACTTCTTGCTCATCCATGCATGAAGAAAATCCTATTACTTTATCCTTTTACCACTACCGTTGCTATGAACTAGGTTATGAATAGTGGATGTTTCATCCCTTCTTTTTTAATCCAAAATCTTAAACATTAAAGGGCTTGTCTTAACTTTAAAGTACAACATATCAGTAATGTAACAAAACACTAACGTAATTCATAACCAACCCCATATAATTCTCAGTGCTTTCACTGAACAAAAAAGGTAAGCTGAAATAAATAGGTTTCCTCTTACATGCCAACTGTGATTATTGACGATTCCCAGAATACAAAGCTAAAAAAGAATCTGAGGTTGTGTGTAGGCAGAGCAGTAAAAAAGGTGGTGAAGTCATTCACCATTGTGTCTGGGCAGCAGAAGAGAGGAAAGAATGAGTACACATTCATCAAAGATAGTGCAGAGGAAAAACAATGATGCTGGGTGTGGGTGTGTGTGAAGTGTGTATATGCAGGCATGTGTGCATTTTTCTTTCCTGAAATGTTAATGTTTAGATGCAGTTAAGAAGTTAGCACTCACTGAATGTGTACATGTGTCGGGCACTGTTCTAAGCATTTATAATTATTAACTCTCTTAACCCTCACAAAAGCTGTACAAAGAAAGCCAATATTAATTAACATTTTCATTTTACGGCTAGTGAGTGATGGAGTCAGAATTTGACCCTAGGGATTTTGGTTCCAGAGGCTATTCTTTACAGCAATATGCTACACCATCTCTTAGAAGAAATTAATGCAACTTCTCAAGTTGAAGAACATTTCCAGAATGTAGGTTTTACTTGAAAAGAAGGCATTTTGATAAACTCACTTAAAACATGGTTGTATCTACAAATATTACCTAAAAACATAGAATTTATAGTGAGATCTCTGCGTTCAGCATCTTTCTGCCAATCAGTTGTAAATTCTACCTCAGCATGTCTTCCATCAGTGGTGACATCAATCCGTAGTGTAGTAATCTCAAAATTTTCTTCATGAAGCTGCAATTAAATACATGGGGTTTTTGTTGTTGTTTAGTTTTTCGTACTACTGAATTGCAAAAAAATAAGTTTTTGTCTCTATAAAGGGACGGTACTATAAGCCGTGACAGTTATAGTCTTTTTAACATCAACTACGATACCTAAACACTGAAACAGAAAAATAACCACATTATTCAAAAACAGATCCAAAGAATCATTTTTTTTTTAAATACCCATCATGATTAAAAAATAGAAGTTTAACACACAAACATGTCATCTCTGCCAGGTGATGTGAATAGACCCTCAAAACTGTTCTTCAATTTCAAATCAAACTATTCTCTGAAGTATTTTTAATCGCTCCAGTTTGCAAAGAGGTGAATGTTGCTTAATGGAATATATGTCATTGAGCAAAAGACTGATAAAGGAACAAGTACAGCTAACAGATCCTGCAAGTCCCCTACTGGTAATCCCCAATAAAACTAAAATAAAGGCTGGGGTGGTGGCTCATGCCTGTATTCCCACCACTTTGGGAGGCCAGGACAGGCAGATCACTTGAGCTCAAGAGTTCAAGACCAGTCTGGGTAAGACGGTAAAATCCTCTCTCCCAAAAATACAAAAAAAAGCCAGGTGGGGCGGTACACACTTGTGGTCCTAGCTATCCAGGAGGCTGAGGTGGGAGGATTGCTAGAGCCCAGAGGGCAGAGGCTGCAGTGAAATGAGATCACACTGTGCACTCCACCCTGGGCAAGAGAGTGAGACTCTGTCTCAAAAAAGAAAGAAATTAAAATAGTTACCTCTATCTTAGGAAGAGACTACCTCCAGCTAGGGAAGCTGAGTAGCTTCATGTTAAGGTGGTATCTGTGCCAAGCCTTGAAAAAGCAGAAGGGTCTGTACGTGCAGGTGTGGTAAGAAAATTTCAAATGAAGAGAAAAGATGACCACAGGCACCATGGAGAAAGAGGAATATATGTAAAAGAGAAAGTATACCTGAAAGACAGCGTATTAGCATTTAGGAGTAGAGAGTATAGTGTTTGATGTGCCAAGCAGGAGTTAGGAATTTAGGAAGTGAAAGCCATTAATGATGACCAGCAGTCTTTTCTAGGATTTCTCTCAATTTCATAGATACTCTTCTCTAGATACAAGCTACATCTATCTCTCACTATAGAACTCCAGAACTCAAGAATCTGAGGCACAAGTATCTCTGAAGGCAAAGAATAAGGTTTGAAATAGGAAAACTATTTGAAACTCAACAAGAAATAATCAGACCCACCTAGAATGACTCCCTTAGAGACAGAAAACTAGGGATTGACTCTCATTGAAAGGCTGAACCAAAAGTAATCAGAACTTGTTGCACCAGGCACAGATATTCATGGAAATGAAGCATCAAGATAAAAACAAGATTAAAGTGAAACTTAACATCACCCTCATGCCTTTCCCTACTTGGTTTCAAGATGCTAACAATCAGATTCCTTCCCTGGCATAATACTGGAGTATTCTTCTCTGATTTCTCCTAATGAAAACTTCTACTGAGACTTACATTGGGAGTCCCAATTGGCTGACACGTCCCATGCAAAATTATAAAAAAGTCCTCAAGTATAGAGAGTCACCCAAATAAAATATAAAGGCAGAGCCACAGAATACCCACATTTAAGGAATGCCAACATGGAAGAAAAAGCTCAGAGGAAACAAACACATTGTCAAAATAACTACATTAGATATCCTAAGAGAAATAAAAGATCTTGCATTTGAAACATGAACAGGAAGCTTTCCAAAGAAATATGCTAAGACAGACCTCTTGAAATTCTGTAAGACCACAGAAGTTGCCAATATCATACAATGATTGGGAGATGAAGTTTAGGCACTCTCATAGAAAGTAAAAGACAGAAGAATATTTAAAAAAAAAAAAAAAAAAAAAAAAAAAAAAAAAAAAAAAAAAAAAAAAAAAAAAAAAAAAAAAAAAAAAAAAAAAAAAAAAAAAAAAAAAAAAAAAAAAAAAAAAAAAAAAAAAAAAGGCAAAAGATAAAACTACAAGGTCAGTCCCAGCAGTCCCGCATCCAAATAATAGGAGTTTCGAAAGGAGAAAACATTTAACAAAAGGGATAAAATTATGAAAGAAACATAAGAGGGCACTAAGTGCCTTGCACAGTAAGTGAAAAAACCCAAAACAAGTTATATCATCTTGAAATTAAAAATGTTAGGCATAAAAAGATCAGAAATGTTAGGCATAAAAAGATCAGATTATTTCACAAAAGGAAATAATGATAATCAGGTTTTAAACAAAAGAGAAATCTAAATGGAACTAGACTTAGTGGCAGTACTTGAAGCTAGAAAACAATGCCTTTAAATTCTGCATAAAAATATTCCCAGCCTAGAATTCTATAACCAAAACTATCAAACCAGTGTGGAGGTAAAATAAAAATATTTTCAGATATGTAGCACTTCCTTAGGTTTTGGATTATTAAAATGAGGGCTTAAACCAAGAAAGAACAACATATGGGACCCAGGAAACAGGAGGTCTAAATAAAAAGAGAGGCCAAGGAAATCCCTAACAGTACATATTGGAGCAGGAAGACAGCACCAGGTAAGATGTCTCCCAAAAACCCAACTGAAACTTGATGGGATATGTTTTAAATCTTTTGAGAGGAACTCTACAGCTCTGGCACAGAGCGCAGGAATAAATTAGTGGCACATGGAAAGCTATGTAAAAGAAAACTGCTATTAACTGCAGGAAAATTAAAAAACATGCCAACAGAAGAAACGTAATCATAATTTACTTCACAATCTGGCTGTAAACAATACAGAGTCATAAATGTAAACCCTGAATATTGACTTAACCAAAAATTATTATATAAATATACTAGGAAGATGGGAGAAGGAGAATTATATGTGCTTGTTGTTGAGAAGGGTGTGGTAAGAAAACTAAATCATCTTCCCTCATGGAAAGTCAATACATAACACATCTTAAAACTGGGATAGTAAAACTAAATAGTGTAGCATATAAAGGTCTTTTTAGAAATAGAGAGGTAACATAAAAATTAAAGACGGCTGCAAGAACAGAGGACAGGGGTAGAGGAGACTGATGTTTTTTATTAGAGTTTTTGTTATTTGCTTTTAACTAGAGAAAATTATTAAATTTTTAAAAATTACCAAAAAAGCAATGTAACTAACTGTCAAACTTTTCACTCACCCTGGCAGTAATTGTTCCGTGCTTTTCTCCTCTGTTGTTTATCATCCGAATCCCAGCTGACTGAAACATCTCCTTCATTTGAATAGGGGTAGCAGTGGTGGCAAAATCTACATCCTGAGGCTTTACTCCATTTAATAAATCTCTCACTGCTCCTCCAGCTATTCTTAATTCATGATTCTCTTTTACAAATAATTCTGAAATGAGAGAAAAAAGATCTTTATTCCAAAGATTTTTATTTCAATGTTTCTTTTAAGAACCACAAAAGTAAAAGGCTTTTCCATCTAGTTGGAACAGCAGAAATTCAATTAACTGAGGTTTTTCATAAGAAAAATGAGAACAAGACCCAAAGAAGTGAAAAGACTTGCTTACAGGAGAATGTTTCTGAGGACCATGGGAAACAAGGAACTTACAGAATTTTTCTTTGCTTATTCAGAAGATAATTCAGAATTCCATGATGCCTCAAAGTGATCAATATAAATTTGAATACTACTAAAGCCTAAAGCAGGCCAGGCGCAGTGGCTCACAATACTTTGGGAGGCTGAGGCAAAAGGACCACTGGAGTCCAGGAGTTCAAGACCAGCCTGGGCAAACAGCAAGACTCTGTCTCTACAAAAAATAAGAAGCGCCAGGTTCGCACACTAGTAGCAGTAGTCCCAGCTATTTGGGAGGCTGAGGTGGGAGAATGGTTTGAATCCAGGAGTTCAAGACTGCAGAAAGCTAAGATCGTGCCATTGTACTCCCACCTGGGTGACAGAGCAAGACCTTATCTCAAAAAAAAAAAAAAAAGTAAATCAAACAATTCTGCTTTTTTTCCCCCTAGTTCTGTGCATATTTTAGAAATGGTAACATGTTCTTGTATTTCTCTGTGTGCACAGATAGATGTTGAGGCAGAATATTCATGCATGAAACTATGAAACTATCAGACATTAGTGTATCATACCACTTATGATAAATGTTTATAGCTAAGAGTCCTTCAAGAAATGATTCTAAAATCAACTCCTTTCTGTGCTCTAGGTAGAACCATTTGAACACTGAACGACTGACTATAAGCAACTACATAACTGACTCCTTTATGTGTAAAGGATAAGACAAAGTCCACTATGAGTATATCCATATGCCCAAAGGACACCACATAGAACCTAGTGAGAATGACATCCAGGAGCTGGCCTGCCACAAAACTAGACCCTGGGGTTCTGTGGAACAGAAAAAATTTCACAGAAAATCAGTATCAGACAAGCCCATTCTGTGACCATGATGGATCAATCAAGACAACTCTGTAATCACCTAAACATAAACAAAACATGAACACTGTCCATGATACACCCTACAGTAGTTGATAAGAGTGATACTATCTTACCAATTAGTTTTAGTCTCACACTGTACTCAACTTCTAGGAAGGCATTATTAAAACAACCAATCACAAAATTACTTCTGCTTCCTGAGAGCATCTAACCCACTGCAAAGCTTTACTACCTTAAACCCTCTCCAAAATGACCCAATACAAGCCTAGCTCCTATAAGAAATCCTTTCTAAAGTCTCCTTACTGAGTATACATATGCTACTCGTCACTCAGCATGTTGCTCCTCACTGCCAGGAGTAACAACCCAACTTGTGTCCCTGTTGGCCTTTGGCTAGAAGACAGTGATATGAGCATTCAGCTAAATTCATCATACATAAGAATTCTGACACCTCTAATTACAACTAAAAACATAATCCGCCATCCCTACCTCAATATCTCTGTCCTGCTCACACTCCTCTTCTACCTACTCTTCCCAAATCTTTCAGTCCCACTTTCTGTAGAATCCTTAAAATGCTTAAAAATAACAAAAGCTCCCTCCCTCTACCCTCTGGCCTTAATTAAGGATACCTTTTCCACAAGCTCTCCCCAAGGCAAAGTGTTCATATTCCCTTAATGCCATATTTTCCATCAAGGCTCACTTCCAGGACCACATCACCTCCCTTAAATCCAGCCTCCACCATCCAGACTTAGGGATCTAAAACACCAAGTTAATTATGCTATGCATTAACTGCTCCTAACAAGTACTCACAACACAGTACCCAAACTCCTCAGTGCTATATCCAAAGGCTTCCATAACATATTTGTCTCATCTCTTGCTAAACCTTGCATCACACTTTGTACCAAACTGTCCCTGTAGCTTTCCTCCATAATTATGCTTGTGTGAGTAACTTTAGTGAAACACCTCCCTAACTTACTCATCTAGTTCACTTTTTGGCCCATAACCTACACTAAGACATTCACACAGCAGTCACTGAAACTTGTATGTCTACCATGCAATCTATTCTATTCTCTCGTCTCTTTTTTTTAAATACTGGTCATGACCACTAAATCGACTTTATAGTCCACTAAGGGTAACTACCCAGTTGGAAAACACTGATCTAGCTCACTCTTACTTATCTGTTGTGATTCACTTTCAGAAGCCTCTCCTGAAGGTGAGGTGAAGTGAATTTCTTCTAAGCTACTAGTATCGCATATCTTTATACATACCAATTATATTAAAATTACCTGTTTTATGTCTTTGTCTCCCCCTCTGTCAGGGTAGAAAACCTATCTTATTCATCATTATACCAATTTGGCTCATAATTAAACTGAATTGTGATATTCTAGCTATTAAAAAAAAAAAAGAATGACTTGACTGGAAAGTACTGGGTTTTTTTTTTTTTAAGTTTTCTTCCTTCAAATTAAAATGGTATCAAGTAGCTGTTCTGAAATTGAGGCAAATAAAGGGCAAGTTTTATGTTCATTTCAACCTACTTTAAATAGGATGAAGAAGGAAGGTGAAGGCTGAATTTATATAGATAACTACTCTTTTAAGAATCTACTGCCGGCTTTACGAAAATAAAACGCTAAGTTCAAAGTTACTTGGTAAGTTAATTGCATTACAAAGAGATCCAGAACTCCAAGTAATATATTCACCATTTTGATTAGCCTTATTTTATTAAACCACTCTGAAAAACTTACCATTCAGGATTTTTAAAATAACATTTAATACAACTGAGAAAGACATATCAAGGCATATTTATCTGTCTATATGAAAGAGTAGTCATAAAAATTATAAGAAAAGCAAAATTTCACATTGGCCTAAAACAGCAGGTACTATCAAGCTTAAAGATTTCTTTATTCCTCTGTTACTGATATCTTCAATCTTACAGAAATAGGAATGCAGTCAACATTTCAAAAGACTATGCAAGATACACTCATTGAAATAATTCAGTGAAAATAACACCTAAGACAACTAAATTTAACTGTAAACTCAAGCCTAAAAGTCAAGAAATGCAGAATCTCATCATTCCCAAACTGTGTTTATTTGCTCCAAATGCCACATCTGACAGTAAGCAATTGTTATTCTTATTAGCAATTCAAAAGACCATATATTGATGTGTCAGAAAACTTTTGTAACTGTCACCTCTTTAATGTTAACTTTAAATTTTCATGAACTTATTCTCTTTACAACTTTGAATTTTGATGACTGGAGGCTGGGGTGGGGGGGGCAGTGAGTGGGAGTTATGAGTGGGAAGTCATGGCATGACCATTATTACAGGAAAACAGACGATCTGTTTTAAGAGCTTCGGACTTCAAGAGAGTAATCAGTTGTTTCTATTACACTAAAGTTTAATATGATGGCTTTCTGACATAACACTGACTGGCTATCACGCATTATGGACAACAGCCAAGGGACCAAAGAAGTCCCTGCTCATCTATTAATGCTGTTAATTCAAGCAAAAATCATCTACATTGGGAACTTCAGCCTCATCTCTAGGACAAAAAAATTATTATTTGAGAGCGGGTCTCACTCTGTCATCCAGGCTGGAGTACAGTGATGACATCACAGCTCACTGTGCAGTCTTGACCCCGAGTCCAAGGAACCCCCTGCGTCAGCCTCCTGAGTAGCTGGGACTACAGGTGTGCATCACCATAACTGGCTAAATTGTTTATTATTATTATTATTATTTATAGAGATGGGATCTCACTATGTTGCTCAGGCTGGTCTCTTAACTCCTGGCCTCAAGCAATCTTCCACCTTGGCCTCTCAAACTGCTGGAATTTTAGGCATGAGCTACTCCAGCCAGCTGAGAAATAATCATATATGCCACTAGTATATGATTGTACTGAAGCAAAAAGATAAATAACATAACCTGGCAAATTATAAAACCCTTATATGACATAATAATACACTATTCTAGTCTCTCATATTCTTGCATACTGAAAACTAATTTTACACATGGCGAAGCAGCTATTAAGATTTGAGAATTGCTACAGTAAGATTTAAACTCCAAGTATCACTATACAACAGCCATCACAAAGGCTGTGTGTTTTTGTACATTTTATTTTTATACAGAACATTACATTTTACCAGGGCACCCAAGTCTCTGACATTCTAACTTGTTGATCATTGCACTAAAAGATTCCATTCTTGCCACTTCTCCAGTAGCCTAGAAAAAGTCAACTTTAGAATATATCCATGTTCTCATTTGCCAGGCCTCAAAGGACAGGATTCTGGAAGCAACACTACCTCTACCTTACCATACCATTTAGGCTGTAACTTCCTTAGGAGCTCATTTCTCAGGGTGGAGCAAATCCAATTTTTTCTAATCCAGGATTAAAAAGTTAAACACAATTGTTAAAATGATGTTCAAGAAACTATAGTAATCAATATCTACAACCTTATTTCCAAAAAATGCTCTTCTTTTCTTTCTTCTAAGAGGCCTCTTGCAATTGAAGGTGAAGAATTTGGGGTGGTGAATGGCATACACAGAAAGAAAAAAGCTCTAACTCAACCCCAGATCAGAGCTTCAAAATCTGCACTATTCAAACAGTAGCCACTTGTGCTTACTGAGCACTTAAAGTGTGGTGAGTCTGAATTCAAATGTGCTGTATGTGTTAAATGCACATCACATTTCAAGGACTTCCGAATATGAAATACCTCATTAATAATTTTTTTTTTTTTGAGACACAGTCTTCGTCACCCAGGCTGGAGTGCAGGGGCACAATCTCGGCTCACTGCAACTCCCGCCTCCCAGGCTCAAGTGATCCTCCCACCTCAGCCTCCTAAGCAGCAGGGACTACAGACACATACCACTATGCCTGCCTATTTTTTTGTATTTTTAGTAGAGATGGGGTTTCACTGTATTGCCTAGGCTGGTCTTGAACTCCTGGGCTCAAGCAATCCACCCACCTCAGCCACTCAAAATGATGGAATCACAGGCCTGAGTCACTGCGCCTGGCCTCCCAAAGTGCTAGGATTACAGGTGGGAGCCACTGTGCCTGGTCTCGTTAACAACTTTTATGCAAAGTTCATACTGATAGTATCTTAGGTATATTGGATTAAATTAGATGTACTAAAAATAATTATTAAAATTTATTTCACCATTTATTTTTATCTTTTTAATGTGGTTAGTAGAAAAGTTGATATTATATATGGGCTCATAAATTTCTATTGAATATTCAATTTTCAGCCATTTTCACTCTTTCCAATTAAAAAAGAGTGAAGCATCAGCATAACCAAATCTGCATTTAAGCCCTGTACTCAAAGTCTACCTACAAGAACCTAAAAGAATCAACATGTTCTGGGCCGTTTATCTCTGGCATGTACCTAAAAAGCCATCATCTAATTTCAAGAATGGGAAAGTATCTTTGGGAATAAGCTAATACAAGGTGAGTCATGTTAAAGTAATGATTCTTCTACCTTCTGTGCATCAGAATAACCTATGGAGTTTTTATTAAAAATATAGATGGTCATCCCATCCAGAGATTCCAATTCAGTAGGCTGCAGGCAGAACCCCAGCATGTGTGTTTTAAAAGCTCCCCAGGTGAATCTAATAGACAGCCAGTGCTGTTTAGGTCATATTTCTACATATAATACTTAATATATTTATGAAAGTGCTACTAAAATTCCCACAGGCTTTGTAATGCTATTGTGTGGCTGCTTTCGCAACATCAGATGACATTAAGGACCAATACTAATAAAACTGGCAACAGCAAGAAGCTACTGGAGTCAGGCACTTAGCTAAAGCCATTTCCTGTGCTCCTTCCAGACAGGTTTTGCAAACTGCACAATGAAGGCAACGCCTATATTTTTCTTCCTTCAGTTCTCATGGAAAGCATTTATACTTAGAAAGGAAACAGAGCTTAGTGGTTACAAGCTAGACTCTGAAATCAGATGGCACAAGTTCAAAATCCAACTCTCGTTATTAGTTACAGAAACATAAGCAAAGCACTTCACATACCTAAGAATCTTTCCTTTTCCACCTAACAAGTCAAAATATACCTACTCATTAAGTTAGCAAGACCAGTTCTATAATGTATGTAAAGTACTTAGCATACAGAAAAGCGCAGCTTTTTATTGCAGTCAACTTCTTGCCTTTTCCAGTGATTTAGCTATATCTGTGGATCACACATATGTAAGCCTTTCATTTTTCTTTTAATATTTCTTTGTTTTTTTTTTTGAGACAGGGTCTCACTCAGAGTGGCATCATAGTTCACTGCAGCCTCAAATTCCAGGGCTCAAGTAATCCTCCCACCTTGGTCTCCCGAAGACAGGCTGGGTACACCCAGACAAACCTTCCTTCCAACAATGAAAACACGTAGGCTGGGCACCATGGCTCACAGCTGGTAGTAATCCCAGCACTTTGGGAGGCCAAGGATTGAGCCCAGGAATTTCAGACCAGCCTGGGCAACACAGTGAGATTCTCTACTTGATTTTTTTTTAAATAAAAATAATTAAAACAACAACGAAAATATCCAAATGCTGGCTAAAAAAGTTAACCCTCGGCCGAACACAGTGGCTCACACTTGTAATCCCAGCACTTTGGGAGGCTGAGGCAGGTGGATCAGGAGATGGAGATCATCCTGGCTAACATGGTGAAACCTCCTCTCTACTAAAAATACAATTAGCCAGGCGTGGTGGCAGGCACCTGTAGTCCCAGCTACTTGGGAGGCTGACGGAGGAGAATCACTTGAACCTGGGAGGCAGAGGTTGCAGTGAGCCAAGATTGCACCACTATACTCCAGCCTGGGTGACAGAGGTAGACTCTGTCTCAAAAAAAAAAAAAAAAAAACCTGTTAATCCTCTACTTCTCCATGTATACAGGTTTCCAAATCAAGTAAAGGCTTCCTAATCTCTTACCTGTCAGACTCTTCAATCCTTTTGTGAAAAGTGACTGGAATTCTGGAGACTGCAACTTCATTGTAAACAGATACTGCTTCAGAAGGCACAGCCTACTCCACCTACAGCTCAGTACTGGCTTGTGCCAATGATACAAGCACCTCAGCATCTGGAGAGGCAGTCACGAACTATATGTCTACAAGGCAAACACAAAGACACACCAATGAAATTTCAAAGTGAAGGAAAATAAAGGGACACAGTGCAACTTTATCAACTCAGAAATTCACCTCTTGCTCAGATGAAAAACTGAAAAAGGTATCAGTCTGAGGGATCATTAAGACTAGATCTATGTATCCACCTCGTTTTGTTCTCCAGAAGCACTTACTGTGGCAGGCCAGGTCTCACTAAGGCAGGCCTCCATAACAACTGTTTCAGTATTGAGTGGCTGAGTAAATTAAAAGCTGAAAGAGCCAGTCAGTTCCCTTAAACAAAGGCTGGAAGGTAACAAAACCCAAACAAGAGTTTTGCCTAAGCCTTTCCTGGGCCTTGAAGCATGATAACCAAGGAATTCTTATTTTTTTGAGATGGAGTCTGGCTCTGTCACCCAGGCTGGGCTGCAATGGCACGATCTCGGCTCACTGCAACCTCCGCCTCCAGGGTTCAAGCTATTCTCCTGCCTCAGCCTCCCCAGTAGTTGGGATTACAGGTGCAGGCCACCACACCTAATTTTTTATACTTTTTTGGTAGAGACCGGGTTTCACCGTGTTGGCCAGGCTGATTTTTATCTCCTGACCTCAAGTGATCTGCCCGCCTCAGCCTCCCAAAGTGCTGAGATTACAGGCGTGAACCACGGGCCGTGGCCACAAAGGAATTCTTAACAGGACTCGTTTAGTATTAAGTTTTACTGGGGGTCTGAGGAAACTCTCCAGGCCTCCACAAACAAGTTCACTGGGGGTCTGAAGGAACTCCCCAACCCTTCATGTTTAGCAGGAGAGAAGATAAGTGTAATCACCCTGCACCTGGACCCATTTAGATTAAGTAAATTTACTAAGGCTCTAGAGGAAAGTCTTCAGGATTCAGATCTGTTACAGATCTAAAGTGAATCACTTACGTCTCTAGATGAATGCACACTTACACGTAAACATATGCCTTAGAAGGTATATAAGCTCTGGAAAACTTTTTAATTTAGTCTGGCGATATTTTCCAGGCCTTGTCCCTGTACAGTTACAGAAATAAACTCCCTTCTTTTCCAGTTTATCTGCACCTAGTTAGTTATTGGGCAGCGAGAATAAGCAGCCCGACCCTTGGTTTGCTGGTTTTGTCCAGGAGCTCTTCACTCGCAAGCCACTTGGTACTGTAATGACACTCTCCCCGGAGCAGAGCTTCAGTGTGTGAGGGGTGAGGGATTCTTGAAACTCTATCCAGTAGGCCAGCAACACCTGGTCTGCAGAACTTGTCAGTCACAGGTGGGTTTCACCCTACTTCCGCACCTGCACTCGAGAATTCGTAACTCTGGGATAGCTCTTAGGAAATGTATTTTCCCATATTAGCTTTGCTGCCCCCATTTTCCTCATTCTTTTCTTGCCATCTTGCAATCTCCTCAGATTTCCAGCACACCCCCGCCTTCCCTTCCCCGTATCACCCTCATTCTCCCAGCATGGGGAGGCGGCAGCAGCTCTCGAGAAACCCCAGTGTAAACTTCCAGAGAAAAACCATTCCATTCCGCGGAAACGGGATGGAGGTGCGGCGCTTCCCACCAGGCCAAGTGGGATAGAAAGACCGACTCAGTTTCCTTGCACCACCGCCTCAACTTAGGAAAACGCGCTGGGAACCCTGGCCCTGAAAAGGAGCGTCCGGCCCCCAAAGTCGGGCGCTGGCGACAAGGCCCAGTGAGAAAGCGCCTCCGGGCCGTCCGCGCTGAGGAGAAAATGCTGAAGGAAGCCAGGGAATCCGCGCCTGCGGTCGGCAGAGGCATGACCTCCGTGTCAAGGCTCTTTTGCCCAGTGCTGAGGAGGCCTCTCGCCACATCCCGCTCCCGCCTTCCTCGAGGACCCGAGGCGGGGTACACCCGACCCGTAGCGGTAGAGAATGCTTGGTGCGACCGCTCGCGCCACCGACGCTGCCCTTCCGAGCGGCGCACGCATGCTTACCGGCACCGCTGCCGCGGCCGCCACCACCGTCGCCGCCACGCGCACTTCCGGGACGGTGAACGCGGTGACGTCACCGACGCACGTCGGTTGGAAGCGAATAGGAAGTCGCGGCAGAGCGTGGGCGGGGGCGGTCCGGAGGGCTTCCTGCTCCCCTCGCCCTTCTCCACCAGGCGGCGAAGCTCGGAACCGGATTTCTCCGCCCTGCCGAGGCACACCTGGGCGAAGCGGAGCCCTTGGGTGCCTGGAGGAAACCCGCGCGCTTTTGTTTAATCAGGCGCCTCTCACCGCACCTCTGGTTGGCCCTGAGCTAGTCAGATGCCCCTCTGCACGGCATGCCTGTGCTATCTGGGACAACTGGCAGCTAGCTTGTCTTTCTTTGCAAAACGAGACTGTTAAAACCTTCCCCAGGGCGTTGCCAGGCGTAAATGTCGAGTTCCTCCCCGGAACCGACGGAGTTCGGCAAATGTTAACTTATTCTTGCTTGACTGTTCTGTACTCTAAGCTCTGCATAGGATTAAATCCACAGTTGACAGCCACACGCATTCTAAATGTAAGCCCTCTGGTCCTATGAAATTACTGGGCGTATTTTATTTTCTTACATGGTTTTTGTAACCACTGGCCTCCTTGGCCTTGAGGCTTTGCAACTGTAAAGTGAAGAACTTAGATTTGATCCAGTTCATTAATTTTTTTTCTAGAGCAGAGAAGAGCAAAGAGAGTGGCAAAGAAGTGGGAATACAGCCTTTGAGCCCTTAAAGTGCGAAAATGTGTAGTCTTTTAAGTGTAATTATACATAACTTAGCTTTCCCCAGAATTTTCCTAGAAAAATGCATGTGCATGGTATTTCTGTTCTTTTGCCCTCCCCACACACTTACCTATTCTTCCCAAACTTTTCAGCTCCACTCTGTAGACGCCCTATAATGTAAAAAGTAAAATGTCCAATTACCACAGCTTTTCAGGGTGTTGAGTATCCTGTTTTTAGAAGCACAGGACTGGCTTTCCAAATTGACATTCAGAGATTTAATCCAGTGGCTTAACAGAGCAAAGAAAGCCCCAAATCGCCCTTTCAAACTTATCTCCTATTTCTCACCACCATGACTCTAGACAAACTGGACCAAAGCCTTCGTTGCTGTACCCAACTAGAATAGATTCTCCAAGTCACCACCTATGAAGGCAACGCTAATTACAACTGTTATGATAACTTATTTCGTGCCAGTTACTGTGCTGGGCACCCTCAAATAACCAATTTCTGTCCATGTAAATATATAGTTTGTACATACATGTGTATACACAGTTGTCCTTCAGTATCCATGGGGGATTGGTTTCAGAAAGCCACCCCAACCAATGTTAAAGTTCCTTATATAAAATGGCACAGTATTTGCATATAGCCTATCCACATTCTCTAGTATACTTTAAATCGTTTCTAGATTAATTATAATACCTTGATATAATGTAAATGCTATGTAAACAGTCGTTATGCTATATTGCTTCTTTGTATTTTTAAATGGCTTTTTTAAAATTTATTTTTGATACGGAGCTTCATCACTCTGTCGCCCAGACTGGAGTGCAGTGGCACCATCTGGGCTCACTGCAACGTCTGCCTCAGCCTTCCATGTAGCTGGGATTACAGGCACCCGCCAGCATGCCCGGCTAATCTTTGTATTTTTAGTAGAGATGGGGTTTCACCATGTTGGCCAGGCTAATCTCGAACTGCTGACCTCAGGTGATCCACCCACCTTTGCCTCCCAAAGTGCTGGGATTACAGACGTGAGCCACAGTGCCCAGTCTTACTTAATATTTTTGACCTGTGATGGTTGAATCCACTGATGCAAAACCCATGGCTATGGAAGGTCAACTGGAGAGAGAGATAAGAAAGAGAGGGAGAGAATTCCTACTATACTGGCTAAGAAAATGAAATAAAAACAGGAATGTTACTACAGATCATATAGACATTAGCAGAAGATATTATGAATAATTTCATGCCAATTAATTTGACAATGTAGATGATGAAATGCACCAATTCTATAAAAAAGACAATTTTTCAGAACTGAAATAGGGTAAAATTTAAAAATCTGAATAGCTCTTCATTTTTAAAGAAATTGAATGTTGTTCAACAGACTTCCCACAAAAGTAGTTCCAGGCCCAGGTGGTTTCAGTGGTCAAATTTATCAAATACATAAGGAAGAATGAACTCCAATCTTGTGCAAAATGTGTTTAAAAAATAGAGGAGGAAACAGTTTTCCCCTTATTTTGAGGCCAGTGTAACCCAAATAACATAACATCAACACTACAAAAAAAATTAATGTACAGCTTAATAGACTACGTGAACATAGAAACAAAAAAACTTTAATAAAATGTCAGCAAATTGAATCCATCAGTATATAGAAAGATAATACATCATGATCGATTTGGGTTTATCCCAAATGCAAGGCATGCAAGGTGAATTTAATGATCTAAAAACCAATCAATGTAATTCACTGTATTAACAGACTGAAAAAGAAAAACTATCATCATCCCAATAAATGCAGAAAGACCACTTAAAATTCAATACCTACTCATAAAAACTGCCAAAAAAATTTAGAAGAGCCTTCCTCAATATGGTAAAGATCATCCATGAAAAATCTATAGCCAATATCAGACTTTACGTTAATATATTAAACACGCTCCCACTCATCAAGAACAAGGCAAGGATGCCCCATCTTACCACTTCTATTTAATGTTTGTCTATAGTTTATAAACATTAATAAAGCAAGAAAAAGATATAGAAAGTGTAACAATTCAGAAGGAAGTAAAATGGTCCCTATTTTCAGATGGCATGATGGTGGTTTACACATAATTGACAAAACTACCAGAACTAACAAATTTAGGAAGGTCTCAGGATACCAGGTTAATATACATAAATCAATTCTATTTTTATATACTAGCAGCAAAAATGTAGTATGTAAATATATGTCACATGTGAAGAAGTGTAATAAGAGAAGCTACATAGTTAGCAAGCATACATATGTAAAGATTTTCAGCATCATCAATCACTAAGAAGCCAGATATGATAGCTCTTGCCTGTAATCCCAACACTTTGGTAGGTTAAAGTGGAAGGATTGCTTGAGCCCAGGTGTTTGAAATCAGCCTGGGCAATATAGTGAGATCCCTTCTCTGTAATTTTTTTTTTTTTTAGTAGCCAGTGTTGGTATTGTGTGCCTGTATTCCCAGTTACTCAGGAGGCTGAGGTGGGAGAAATATTTTGATCCCAAGAAGTCCAGGCTGTATTGAACTATGATTGCACCACTGCATTCCCGCCTAGACAACACAGTGAGACCCTGCCTAAAATAAAATACAATATAATGTAAATATATATATTATATATATATATAATAAAATCCCTAGTGAAATACAAATTACACAACTTTTTTTTTGAGAGGGAGTCTCACTCTGTGACCCAGGCTGGAGTGCAATGGTGTGGTCTCAGCTCACTGCAACTTCTGCCTCCCTGGTTCAAGCCATTCTCCCACCTCAGCCTCCCAAGTAGCCAGGATTACAGGCACGTGCAACCACATTTGGCTAATTTTTGTATTTTTAGTAGAGATGAGGTTTCACTGTGTTGGCCAGGCTGGCCTCCAATTCTTCACCTGGTGATCCACCCACCTCAGCCTGCCAAAGTGCTGGGTTTACAGGTGTGAGTCACCACACCTGTCCAACAATGAGATAACCTTTACATACCCATTAGAATGTCTAAAATTGAAACACCTGGAAATATCAAGTGCTGATGAGGATGAAGAGCAACTGAAACTCTCATACACTATGGGTGGCAATACAAACTGGACCAGCCACTTTGGTAACCACTCTACTGGTATCTGATAAAACTAGGTATACATTTACCTTATGGCCCAGCAATCCTATCCCTGGATACTTACCTGAGAGAAATAAAAACTTATGTTCACACTAAAAAGTGCATGTGAGTGGTGTGCTCACTTTATTTATAATTATTCCAAACTAAAAATAACCCAGATTTCTTCCAGCAGATGAATGGATAAGCAACCTTGAGTGTATCCATACAATGTAATACTACTGAACAAGATGAAAGAACAAACTGCTGATACACACAGCAACACATCTGACTCTCAAGTGAAGAAAGCCACATTCAAGAGACTGCATGTAATAGACTGAATTCATATGACATCCAGAAAAGGCAAAACTACAGAGACAAAATACAGATCACTTCTTGCCAGGGGCTCAAGATGGGAGGATATATTTACCACAAAAGTGCATGAGAAAATTCTGAGAGGAGAAAAAAGTGATAGAATTGTTCTATGTTTTGATTATGGTGGTGATTAAATAACTGTGTGTTTGCCATAATACATAGAACAGAATTGTTTTAGTCCATTCTCACACTGCTTTAAAGCAACACTTGAGACTGGGCAATTTATAAAGAAAAGAGGCTTTACAAGTAGCGTGGCTGGAGATGCCTCAGGAAACTCACAGTCATGGTGGAAGGCAAAGTGGAAGTAGGCTCCTCTTACATGGCCAGAGCAGGAAAAAAGGGTGATGGGGAGGTACTACACACTTTTAAACTACCAGATCTCACTACAACTTACTATCAGGAGAACAGCACCAATGAGGAAATCCACCCCCACGATCCAGTCACTTCCCACCAGGCCCCACCTCCAACACTGGAGATTACCATTTGATGAGAGATTTGAACGGGGACGCAGACCCAAACCATACCAAGTACGTTAAAAAGGTAAACATTCCTGCTTATAAATTATATCTCAATAAACCTCCTCCCAAAAGCAATCACACTTTTATATATTAGCAAAAAAAAAATTGGAACATGAAACAGGTTAATTCAGGTATTGAAACATGTACCTGTGAAAGCAGGACAGAGAACCTTGAGGTCATTAAACTAAAGAGGGTAAGAACTCTGGACAGAATACCCAATTCAACCCTTAGGATACTGTGACAACAACCAAAGCAATCTCAAATTCCTCTCCTCCACACTAGGTATTTTCTATTATCTCTTAATATAGACCCACCCTAAGGGAAATAAAACTTTATCTGCAAAGGAACTGACATTTACTGCACAGAAATCCTACTGGAAATTTTCTCTCTCTTTGTAGCGCATACCCAAAAGTAAATACCATAGACAAGGAGTACTGTTAGCATCTGGCAAGTTTACCCCATTCTATGGAAACACCACAGTCATGAATATTATTCTTCAGTTAGAAGGCTACTCGTTATTAAATAAGTTCAGGAGACCAGGAGTGGTGGCTCATGCCTGTGATCCCAGCACTTTGGGAGGCTGAGACAGGCAGATCACTTGGGGCCAGGAGTTCAAGACCAGCCTGGTCAACATGGTGAAATTCTATTTCTACAAAAAAAAAGAACAATAATACAAAAACTATCTGAGTAGCCTGGAATCCTAGCTACTCAGGAGGCTGAAACAAGAGAATCACTTGAACGTGGGAGGCAGAGGTTTGCAGTGAGCTGAGATCCCACCACTACACTCTAGCCTGGGTGACAGGACGAGACTCTGTCTGAAAAAAAAAAAAAAATTTTTTTCAGGAAAGTGAGATAAGAACAGCTTAGAAATATATATCAATGTTTCTTAGAAACGTCAGTGTTAGGTCTTAACGCTGGTTTGAGTGTCCTTCAGTGCTTACTATAGATGCCCTCAAGAGTTTAGCAATTTTCTCAAAGAGCTTCCATCTTTCTTCATGGTAAACCAGATCTTAGATCCTGTTATTTGTACATCTAGTAGCTAAAATACGTCTCCCCAGTGTTCAGTTGTCTCTTGGTTTATCTAAATTTTGACTGTGTTTCTGTGACACTGATTCATTCTGCACACTGGAGGGAGAAGCAATGGTATACATAGAGAAGTTGTGAATGTAACATTACCTCCATTCACTTATGCATTCATTCATTCACCTTTCAGTGCTCACGATGCGCCAGTGGCAATGAGTAATACAGTAAGAATAAGGCTATCTACCAATTATATTTTGTTTGGAACAGTGCCTGGCATTTTATTTGGATTAACTTGTTTAATCTTCACCCAATTAGGTACTTTATAGAAAAGAAAACTGAAGCACAGAGAGGTTTATTTGTATAAGATCCTAGAGAAAGTAAGTGGCACAAGCAGAATTTGAACCCAGACAATTCTGCCTTGAACACTGATAAGGCTGGAGAAGCAGGCAGAGACTAGAGCATGTAGTGCTGGGTGCTTCTCAGGATGACATTTGGATTTAATTTTAATGATAATAGCAAGACATTAAAGGTTTTTCAAAGCAGGGGTTTTCATAAACATGTTTGTGCTTTCCTGCAATCAGGCAGGCTGCGCATGAAAATGGGTTGGAGACCCCAGGCAAGAGGCTGGGACAGTTGTGCCCCGGAGGGTGGGTCGTCAGGACGTTGTCACAGCAGGGAAGAGAAGTGAGTGGATACCAGAGTCAAACTGGAAGGTGTGAGGATGGAGTGAAACATGAGGAAAAGAGGAATTACCGATGACCCCTGCATTCATTTCCTATGGCTGCTGTGCCAATGAGGACCAACTTCGTGGCTTAAAACCACATTAGTGTATCATCTTACAGTCCTGGAGGTCAGAAGTCTAAAATGGGTCCACAGGGCTGCCTTACCACAACCTCCAAGCCTGTGCTTTACTAACTAGTGGATGAAAAGATAATAGGACTATCAAGAAAAATGATGTCAAAAAGAACTGATGGCTCGACTTACCACTAACTGCATCCACCTCAATGCTGACTACTTTCTCTGTTTTCCACCTCCCCTTTCTAGGTTTTAGGCAAGTAGTTCAATTTCATTTTTTCCTTTTATTTTTTTATTTCACTTCTTTTCTTTTTAAGATGGAGTCTCGTTCTGTCACCCAGGCTGGAGGGCAGTGGTACAATCTCAGCTCACTGCAACCTCCACCTCCTGAGTTAAACTGTTTCTCCTGTGTCAGCCTCCAAAGTAGCTGGGATTATAGGCACCCACCACCACGACCCTCTAATATTTGTATTTTTAGTAGCGATTAGGTTTCACCATGTTGATCAGGCTGGTCTGGAACTTCTGACCTCAGGTGATCCACCTGCCTCAGCCTCCTAAAGTGCTGGGATTACAGGCATGAGCCACAGGTAGTTCAATTTCAAATGAAAACCCAAAACCGAGTAGAGGTAGACCCATCAGATAGCAGGGTGAGAACTTTCTGATGGAGTATGCCTCTGCCCACCAGCACTCACTTCAAGAATGTCTCCTCCACATCAGCCTTCCCTAATATATCACTGTTCCCAAAGCACTTGCATTTTACAATATGACAGAGAAGGAAGAATAATGCTTTCCATAAAAATATGAATCAGGCTGGGTACAGTAGCTCACACCTGCAATTCCAGCAGTTTGGAAGCCACAGTGGGAGGATCACCTGAGCTAAGGAATCAGAGACTAGCCCAGGCAACATAGCCAGATCTTGTCTCTACTAAAAATAGACTTTTTAAAAAATCAGCCAAGTGTGGTGGTGCAAGTCTATTGTCCCAGCTCCTTGGGAAGTTAAGGTGGGAGGATCACTTGAGCCTAGGAGATTGAGGCTGCAGTGAGCCATAACTGTACCACTGCACTCCAGTGTCAGTGACCCAGCAAGATTTCATCTCAAAAATAAATAAATAAAATAGGACAGTGAAGGCAAAATAATGCTTTCCATAAAAATATGAATTAGGCTGGGCACAGAGGCTCACATCTATCTATAATCCTAGCATTTAAGGAGACCGAGGCAGAAGGATCATTTGAGCCCAGGAGTTTGAGACCAACCTAGGCAACATAGTGAGACTCTGTCTCTGCAAAAAAACTTAAATTATAGCACTTTAGGCCTCTTGGGAGAGATATTTGAGGCAATATTTGGACAAGTCAAATAAAAACAATAAATATGATCTAATTTTAATATTCTGCAATTTCTTCTCACACCTCCCTACCCTCACTTTCATTGTAAGTGACACTGAGTAATTTGCTTAAAAGAACAAGTTCTGTTTCAAGAATGTGTTCTTTCTTTGAAACAACAAAAAGTACCTGTTTGGAGAAAAAGTCATTCGCTAGTTTTGTTCTCATAAAAGTTTAATAGAAGGCAACTAAAGTTTAAGATCTCCCAGAGGACAAATAAAGATATTTCTCGGCAAATGTAGAATCGCAATTTTCATTGGTGCTGGGGGATTTTACACACAAATGCGATTTTATTTTACATTTAAAAGAGGTAAGTAAATAGACAAATCAATTTTAGCTGCTCTGAAATGTCATACCGGGTCATTAATTTTAAAAGATGGGACTTCAATAATAGTTAAAATAATGAAGGCCCAAGGGAAAGACTGAGAATAATCACTTTCAAAATTCTGAATTATCAGCAGCCTCAGATCAGAATCAAGAGAAGCCTAATTCAGCTTCCTTGTGATGTTCTCCATTGCACATTTTACCTTTAAACTATAGGTTCAAATGGAATTCTCTTTAACAAAAACAGAAACTCTCTTTCCTTAAAGCACGAGAACCTACTCTGTGTGCTGGATACTAGGATGAATTCTGGCAAAACCAACCTCAATTAAATAAAGACCTATTGTCTAATCTACATTCAGATCAGAGATATGAGACCTGCACTTGGCCATCTCTGTGGTAGAGACAGAGATATAAACATATTTGGTATGGTATAAAATTTAAATGAGGCCAGGCATGATGATAGCTCATGCCTGTAATCTCAGCACTTTGGGAGGCCAATGCAGGTTTATCGCTTGAGTGTAGGGGTTCGATACCAGCCTGGACAACATGGCAAAAGCTTGTCTCTACATAAAATACAAAAATTAGCCTGGCATGGTGGTGTGCGCCTGTAGTCCCAGCTGAAGCAAGAGGATCACTTGAGCCAAGGAGGTTGAGTTTCATTGAGTCATGGTCACACCACTGCATTCCAGCCTGGGAGACACCTTGAAAAACAAAAGTTAAATAGACACATACAAGCAGTAGTTTAATGCATACTTGGAGAGACGAGAGAGAGTGATCTTCCCAAATAAAGTGACATTCAGATTTACTCTGAAATAATCAGGAGTTTCTCAAGAGGAACTGTCCATCCACCACTGTCAACTCAGATAGTACAAGTTAAACACTTATATTGCTTTTTCAAAAATAATAATTACAACAATCATAGAATTAAGGTTTTGCCATTCTAGACAATGTGAATTTGGAGAACATCACAAAGAGTCTGTGCTATGTAAATTATCTAAGCATCAGAATACTCACCTGTAAAATAGGTTTATAGGGCTATGATATGATTATGTGCATAAGGTAATTGACAGTCCCAGGAACACGGTAGTTTCTCTTTTAACTGAAACGGAACATTAACCTACATTAACAAAATAAGTTTAATTGTATGGTTTTTGCTATTGTTTTTACACATTCTGGTTGATTTTCCTGATTTTAAGAGCAAAGAACTGGTCTCTAACTAAAGAACTGAAAAAAGCTTAAGCTACTGAAATTCTTTATTGAATAAAGACATGCTTTTAATTTTAGCAACACCTGATAAATCCAAAGATTGATTTTACACTAGAATTTTTCTAACTATCCAGAATTCGTCTCAATCCTGTTAGGGCATCTAATCCTGTTAGGGTATTTTTTTAATGACAGTTTTATTCAGATGTAACTTATGTATCATAAAATTCACCAATTTAAAGTGTACAAGTCAATGGTCTTAATGTATTTGCAGAGTTGGCAACCATCACTGTAATCAATTTAAAATATTTTTATTATCCCAGAAGAAAATCTCACACCTATTAGCAGTAACTTCCCATTTTTTCCAAACTCCCTCATCACTTGAAAGTCCTAGGCAACCATTAATCCATTTTCTATCTCTATAGATTTTGCTTATTCTGGACATTTCATATAAGTGGATTTATGCAACATGTGATCTTTTGTGACTGACTTCTTTTACTTAGCTTGATGTGTTCAAGGTTCATCCATGTTGCAGTATCAGTGCTTCTCTTGATGACTGAATAATATTTCATTGCATGAATACACCACATATTATTTATCCATTTATTAGTTGCTGGACATTTGGGTTGTTTTCACTCTTTGGCTATTGCAACTAATTCTTCTGTGAATATCCACATATAAATTTTTATGTAGACACATGACTTTAATTCTCTCAGGTGGATATTTGCCTAGGAATGGAATTGCTGGGAAGTATGGAAACTCCATATTTAACCTTTTTAGGAACTGCCAGGCTATTTCCAAATTGGTTGCCTCACTTTACCTCCCTAGCAACAGGATATGAGGCTTCCAGTTTTTCCATATCTTCATGAACACTTGTTATTGTCCTTTTCATTTTAGCCATGGGAGTGGGTGTGAAGAAGTCTGTCAGTGTGGTTTTAATTTGCATTTCCAATGGCCAATGATATTGAGCAGATGTTCCTATGCATCTTGGCTGTTGGTACATCTTCTCTGGAGATATATATGTCTGTTCAAATTCTTTATCTCATATTTAAGCCGGGTTATTTTACTCCTTTCTTTTTATTTTTTTTCTTTCTTTCAGACAGGGTCTTGCTCTGTCACCCAGGCTGGAATACAGTCACATGAACATGACTCACTGTAGCCTCGAGCTCCTGGGCTATACTGGGTTATTTTTCTTTTCATTGTTTGTTTTAAGAGTTTTTGACATATTCTAAATAAAAGTTCCTTGTCAGATATATATTTGCAAATATTGTTCCCATGTTGTGGCTTGTCTTTTGACTTCCCTTATTTTTATTTTACTTTATTTTAGATAGAGTTTTGCTCTGTTGCCCAGGCTGGAATAAAGTGACACTATCTCAGCTTACTGCAACCTCCATCTCCCAGGTTCAAGCTATTCTCCTGTCTCAGCCTCCTGAGTAGCTGGCATTGCAGGCGCCCACCACCACACCTGGCTAATTTTTGTGTTTTTTAGTAGAGACGGGGTTTCATCATGTTGGCCAGGCTGGTCTTAAACTCCTGACCTCAGGTGATCTGCCCGCCTTGGCTTCCCAAAGTGCTGGGATTAGAGATGTGAGCCACTGCACCTGGCCTCTTTTCACTTTCTTGATGGTATCCTTTGAAGCACAAAAGCTTTTAATTTTGGTATAATTCAGTTTATCTGTTTCTTATTGTTGTTGTTGTGTCTGCTTTTGTATCTTACATAAGAAACTACTGGCTGGGCACAGTGGCTCATACCTGTAATCCCAGCACTTTGGGAGGCTGAGGCGGGTGGATCACCTGAGGTCAGGAGTTTGAGACCAGATTGGCCAAAATGGCGAAATCCTGTCTCTACTAAAAATACAAAAATTATCCGGGTGTGGTGGCATGTGCCTGTAATCCCAACTACTCAGGAGGTTGAGGCAGGAGAATTGTTTGAACCCAGGCGGCGGGGGAGTTTGCAGTGAGCTGAGATCACACCACTGCACTCCAGCCTGGGCAACTGAGTAAGACTCTGTCAGGAAAGGAAAGGGAAAGGGAAAAGGAGGGAAAGGAAAAGGAGGGAGGGGAAAATAAACCACTGCTTTACCCAAGATCATGAAGATTTATGCCTATGTTTTCTTCCAAGAATTTTATAGTTTTGCTTATTACTTTTAGGTCTTTTACTCCATTGGAATTCATTTTTATCTATGCTGTGAGGCATTCTTTTGCATGTGGATATGCACCACTTATTGAAAGACTGATCTTTTTCCCAATGAATTGTCTTGACACTCTTGTCAAAAATCAATTGACCCTAAATACAAGAGTTTATTTTTGGACTCTCAATTCTATGAAATTGATCTGTATGTTTCTAATATTTTTTTAAATAACTTTTTCTTCTTGAATTTTTACAGAATAAAACATTTGTAAATATAGAAATGCAGAATAAAAGTAAAAGAAACATTAACCCTTCCTTGGTAGAATGAACTGTTGGTCTCATTACTTCATGCCCTACTAAGAGATGTCCATGTCCACACCCTTGTCATGGCCTTAACATGGTAGAATGTACTCTGGGCTTCGTCCATTTGACTCTGGGCTTGGCCATGCAATTTGCTCAGACTCTTGAGATATCAGGGAATGTAGCATGAGCAAATGCGTGATGTGTGCTTGTGCAATTGGTCCTGCTGTCTTGCACTTTTGCTCTCACGATATAAAGGTTATGCCCTGGGTACTCACTCATTCCAAATGAATGACAGATACTTGGAAGAAATCTGAACTCACTCTGTGATCTGGAGCCCAGCCCAAGATTAGGCAGATCTCATTCAAAACTCAGACACATGGGCTAGAAATGCATGCCTATGACAGTTTACCACTGAGGGATCTGTGGTTAGTTGTTCTGTAGCAATAGCTGACTAATACACCTACCGCTTAGAGATAATTTTTCCTATCAGTCTGATCTTCTGACCAAAAATAAGACTGTAAAAAAAAATTACATGTGTTTATACCCTCCTGTTGTTTTACTTAATTTTTTCATAATATCCCATGTTATTAAAAGTTCTTGATTGGCTCATGCCTGAATTCCCAAAACTTTTGGAGGCCAAGGTGGGAGGATCACATGAGGCCAGGAGTTTGAGACCAACCTGGCCAACATGGTGAAACCCTGTCTCTACTAAAAATACAAAAATGAGCTGACATGGTAGCACATGCCTGTAATCCCAGCTACTCTGGTGGCTGAGGCATGAGAGTCACTTGAACCCAGGAGGCAGAGATTGCAGTCACCTGAGATCCTACCACTGTACTCCAGACTGGGTGACAGAGCGAGACCCTGTCTCAAAAGAAAAATAAAGTTCTTGATAAATATTCCTTTTAACATCCACATCACATATTTCAACCTTGAGCAGTTACATATTTCTCTTCACCATTCCTATATTACTTTTACTATTCCAAGTAAAGCTACAATGAATTTTGTTCTTTTTTATATAAATTTTGATCTACAGTTTTTGTTATTTCCATGGAATCAAGTTCTAGGAGTTGTTATCTTTAAGAAGCTCCTTTAACCAGAGTTCATGGTGCAGCCACTTAACCCTGATTTTCATATTATTACTATTCATTTTTCTATTTGCTAAACTCATATTGTTTTGCTTAAGGGATGCAGACACATTTGATTTCACTTTTTAAAAAACTACTTTTGTGAATTATTCCAGCATTTTCTATTATACTGTCTTTGGACATTTATGTTTTATTATAAAGAATGAAATTATTGCCATAAACAAATAATACAAGTCCCTGCCTCTCATTGTCCTTTTTACTTATATGGATACATAGAGACAATGTTTCTGTATGAGCATGTGTTTGTTTTGTTTGCTTGTTTTTACTGGTGTAGTTGATTACAGATCATATACCCAGGAAGGCAGTATGGAAGGAGTGGCCAGATATAATTTTCTTTATACCCTTCACCATGCCTAGCATAGTGCATAGGTGCCTTCAATGAATATTTGAGTAAATGAATGTAAGAAATGCAGAAACCATGACCACCACTGTGTGGTGGTTCATGCCTGTAATCCCAGCACTTTGGGAGGCCGAGGCAGGTGGATCACTTGGGGTCAGGAATTCAAGACCAGCCTGGCCAACATGATGAAATTCTGTCTCTACTAAAAATACAAATATTAGCCAGGCATGGTAGTGGATGCCTGTAATCCCTGCTACTTGGGAGGCTGAGGAAGGAGAATCACTTGAACCTGAAAGGCAGAGGTTGCAGTAAGCAAAGATTGTGCCACTGCACTCTAGCCTGGGTGACAGGGAGACTCGGTCTCAAAAAAAATAAAATAAAATAAAATAAAAATAAATAAATATATACACACACACACACATACAGACACACACAAAGGTACACATATATATGTATGTGTGTGTGTGTGTGTGTGTGTGTGTGTGTATAGATAGAGAGAGAGAGACCATTAAAGCAGTCTTCTAAGCCAGAAAGTAGTGTCCTCACAGTGATTAGTAAGTATTTTTAAAGGCTTCATTAGTGACAAATATGCTACATGTATAAATAGATGTGCAGGACTTCAAAAAGTAGGCCACATGGTTGATACTATGTCTAAACTTTTCTGGGTGCCTCTTAGCAAATAAAAGGATCTCTCTCTCTGTTCTTTGTTTTACTTCCCCTTTCCCCAAGGAAAATCACATTTTCAGGTCTGACAATTTCAACCTGATAATAATTGTGCCAGTTTCATTTTGGCAACTGCTAAACTGGTCACCTTGGGAGACCCAAGCACACACACTGATTGTACTTGCACAGCTCCTACACCGTGCCTTTCAGAAATTTCCTCCAGGAGGCCCATCTATCATCTCACAAACAGAACCACTGATCTAACCAGGGCAACCATCTTTCTGCATCTGCTCTGAGAGTCTCCCAACTGGCTACTAAGGAGACAGGGAATCCTGCATTGCTCATCCCTTGGGCTAAGACTGAAGGTCTCCTTCCAAAGGCAACTACTACTCTCTGCCTTGGGTCATACAATAAGCAGTATTCACACTCTAGGCCATATTTTTTTCTAAAGTCAGCTTTATAGTCAATTAACTCTAAATTTCCCAGAAGGAATCAAACAGAAATGGTACAAAAGACAGGAAAAGCCAAGTAGGTTTGCTGAAATTGAAGCATTCTGAAGACAGATGGGTGCTACAGTGGGTGTGATGTGAGGAAGGTGGTCTTGGGTGCACCCACAGACCAACAATGCCATTGCTACAATTTATGTAGGATGATCTGAGGTGACAGACACTAGCAATTTCACACCCAGAAACACATCCCCCACACAGATTTACTTGAGAGTACCAGACCTGCTCACAAAGCAGAGAAGGGCTAAGAGCCTTCTCTAAGGGCTGAGAACTGCTGCTATTGCCTTGTGAGTAGGGAGAGGGCACTCCTCAGGCCCTATTTTCTATCAAATCATGTGTCAGTGTTGCATAGGGAATACAGGCACAGTAACTACTCTAGCCAAACAAAGCACATAAATAAAACAGAAATGCAAAGCTTTAGAGTACCCATAGAAAATTTGATTACCTTGTCACCATGAGTAAAAGTTAATTCCAACTCCTGAAGATAGCAAACCAGCTCTGAAAGAGAGCGAAAATGCAGACGAGACAGTTATCAGATAATGGCTATCTGGACAAGAGAGATTCTTTCATTTGACAGCAGTCTGGTTGTTGGAAGTTCCAGTTTGGCTCCTGCACAGTTGCTCTGTACAGATCCTCCTCCATATTTGCTTAGAGAAAACGTGTTGCCATCCCATCGTAAAGGAAGCTGCCTAAGAGTTTTTAACCATTACAGCTGTGATGATGAAAGAGTGAAGAACCGCCTCTAAGTTAAAAAGTGCATCCAGAGATAAGGTTCATTCTCAATGCCTGCCGCTGCTTCTGATCGCATGGCCACCGCACTTCTCAGTAAGTGGGAATCAAATGCTTCACTCACCGCAGAGTAAGCAAATAAATATCTTTTTTCTATGACATAGGCTCTTACAATACCCTGTGCTCCACCTCCTAATAATTTCACTACACCGAGGGACGGGAGGGGGGTTAGGAAAAGTGAGAAACAATGACTTCTAAATATATGGCAAACTTTTCAACAACAAAAAGGGGAAACAAAACTCCTTATAATTCTATTATTATTAGCAGGGACAGAACTAATAATGGTGCTATTAAACTTGCATTATTAGGCAGGTCATGTTGATTCTATTCTTGTGTTTTGGCTCAGTAACTGAGATATACAAGCCCGTGGCAAGGTGACTCATATTAAAACAACATCTATGGTTTTGTTAATTCTTATATAAATATAAGACATTTGTTTTGCACCGCTCCAGATAATTTATGCAACTAAAATGAGAACATATATTCTGCCAAGATTGCTTAGAAAACAAATGAGTTTCCAAAATAGGGTATAGGGTTTAATAATATATCTTAGGAAGTTTCAGAGTTAAGCAAGAAATGTACAAATAAAGAAACAACAAAAAGTAGATAATGGCACTTTATCTAACTGAAGGAGGCATTCTGCTTTTTCTTTCTGGTAGGGGATCTTGAATTTCCAAGAATGTTTCATCTTATACAAAAATTTACACAAATTTGCTGAAATATTTCACTTGGTTTTGTGTTCACTAATGTATTTACCTAAAACAAGGTAAGCATATTTCCATATAGACAGAAAAGAATGAAATGGAACCTCCAAAAAAGTAGAAAAAAGGAGAGACAGAGAGAAGAAAAATTAAAATCTTTTCCTACTCATGAGCCTAAAATTAATAAACACATGAAAAGTGATGGTGCCTTTATAGTCATGTTGAATAATATCCTTAATACTTGGTCTAATGAATTATCACACTGAACGTTTCATTACCTGATATGATTTCTCTTTTAAGTGACTATGTCCTCTTTCATGGTTATTGAAAAAGAAATTAATCTATGTAGCTATTCGTTAAAAGTTTGCATTTCCAAGCATAATAAAGTTTTAGAAGTCAAATCTCCTCACTTGTTTATATTACTTGAAACACTACATGGGAAATTTTTAGGCAAGGTACCAAAAGTGGGCCAGGCTTGTTACACACTCCCCAGCCTGCCGTGCTCCTGACCTAACTTGTTCCTCTGTTAGGTTCCACCACACATCGCACATTAGGGCTGTGCACTAATTTGCTTCTGTTCCACACAGGGCCTGGCACATTGAGCATCAGTCCTGTGCCTGACACTGTGCTAGATGGTGGGGTTTCAGCCATGAGCATAGACACGACAGACACGGTCCTCGCCATCTACTGTTGAGTACTGATCGGAACAAGAGGATTGTCTGTAGACAGGTATGCCCAGGAGCATGGATGTGGGATGACAAATCGCTCCGTGTGCAATTCGCAGGAAATTGCAATTGGGATGTGTATATGTATATGTGTGTGTATGTGTGTGCACATGTGTGTGTATTTTTTTTTTTTTTTAGACAGTGTCTCACTATGCCGTTCAGGCTAAATTGCAATAGTGCAATCTCAGCTCACTGCAACCTCTGTCTCCAGGATTCAAGTGATTCTCCTGCCTCGGCCTCCCTAGTAGATGGGATTACAGGTGCCTGCCACTGCACCGGGCTAATTTTTATATTTTTTAGTAGAGATGGGGTTTCACCATGTTGGCCAGGCTGGTTTTGAACTCCTGACCTCGTGATCCACCCGCCTCAGCCTCCTAAAGTGCTGGGATTACAGGCATGAGCCAGCACACCTGGCCAACCATTGGGTAATTTGTAGCAAACTCCTTCTTCTATTTTTTCCAAATACTCAAGGTGGCAACACCATTTCAACTTGGACTGACAGAATTTTATTTCTATAGCCACAATCTGAACTCATGAGTTATATTTTAGGGCCATTTCAGAAATTTAATAAAAAATACAGTAGTAGTAAAAAAAAATTCATGAATGATAAGTGGTCCTTATTATTCATTTATATCTTCAGAAATGCGTAGTTTTTCTTTGGGGTATAATGCAATATACCTAGGTAAACATGTCTTTTGCAATATATACCTGGGTTTATTTATTTATTTTTCATCCTCCAAGAAATAACTTTTATTGCTGTTTATACTGTACAGGATAAAAGAGAAAGTAAACTCTTTATATTTAAAAGCCTAACAGAGCATGAATCCTCTCAGTTGCTATACAATTTCTGCCACTAAGGTTGAGTCTGGAATTAGGTGTCACCAGAGTTGACTCAAAAAGGTTTTAAAAACAGGGATGCCAGTATAACTTTGGTCATAAAACAAATGCCCCAGGCAGAAAAATAAGTTGGAAAAAAAAGAGGTGAAACTATTTGTAAGTCTGAACTTCAGTGGAATTTAACCAGTTCTCAAGAACACTGGGGAAATCCACTGCTAATTGTCAAAATTTTATCCAACTTTCTAGAAACACGTACAGGAAAGGAGTTTGTGGTTGCTTTTTCTCCAACATTTCAAAAAATGTAACACCTATGAGAAACTAGATTCTCAGAGAGCAGTCGAAGAATTTTAGATTGACTCAATGAAATGTTATGTGAGCAAGTAGATTATGAATTCTCTTAGAGATTGAGCAGATATTCCTGATGACTGTAAATGAGCAACCTATGGTTGCTTCATTCTGCTTAGTTTGCATCTTATTTTAACAATTTAATGCTTTTCTGCTACATTTTAGTTGGTAGCCATGAGAAGAATGTGTTGACCATATTGTCAATATATATATTTAAGCTAATGAAGTAGCTCTATTCTTGTATAGTGAAATATGACCCAGTTGATGTCTACATAATAGTGTATCTTTGGATTAAATAAATGGCCTGAAGAGATTTGGGTTGTTTTGTTTGTTTGTTTTTTGCAGGGACCAGAAGTATTAAGGGCCCACAGAGAGTAAGCATAATTGTAGAAAACACGGTATCAAATCCTGAAGTTCTAGAAATACTCAACCTTACACAACATTTATCTGGCTCACAAAAAAACTGTCATTCTTGGTAATATTTAGACTCCTAATTGAGTACCTTGTACTGTCTATAGGAAAACTGTTTTCAAAAACATCTCTTTTTAAATATAAAATATAACAATGAAACAATTGTCTAGTTATTGATGGACAAAAATTAATAATAAAAAAATTTTTGAATGAGCAAATTTAAAAAGCAATTCTATTCTTAGCAACTATAAAATCAGAATACATGACAAATTCTAGGGGAGAGTGCTTGCTTATATAAAATATTCAATTATCTCCCTCGCTGAGATATTCAGCAGTTTTATTATTTACTTCAACAGTTTAATTGCAAAGGATAAATAGATGTTTATTGTTTTTACAAGTACTCTTATAACATAGTTCTACTTTGCCAGTCAGTATAAATCACAAAGGAATATTAATTTTGCAGTTTTTTCTGACCTAGAATTTCTATTATTGAAAATTAGTACAAAATGAGATCATTTTTAGTATTTCAGGAAATGCTGACATTTCAAGACATCACCTTCATAACTTCAAGAGGAAGCTATCTTTATTGTTGTTAAGGAATTTTTACCTTTGCTTCTCAGGCTTAGTAGATTACTAGTGTTTTCCCTTAATTCATTAAAATTCTAACTTGTTGAAAATGTTTTAAAAGTTATAGAGTACCTGCTATTGTTGTCATCATCATTTTTTTTTTTTTTAATTTTCTACATGGTGTGAAATCCTCGGAGAAAAAAGAAACAGCATTTTAAAATCAAAACTGGCACAGTTCTGATTAGCAATACTTAAGTTTATTTGAAAAGGAATTGAGTGATTTATATGCCGATTCTTTCCTGCTGTTGTGGCACTTTACCAATTTCATTGGTAAGTTCAGCAGTAACAGTAGCAACTTAAGTAATAATTTAAGAAGTAATAATGAAGTTAAGAGTGTTCTGTGCTATTTCCTGGAGGTATTCATTTAGCCCACGTCTCTCCTATGGTTCTACTGGAATTATATTTGGAAAATATCAAGCCACGTAAATAAATTTTTAACTGAAATTATAAATCATTGTAATTAGTACTATAAAGTTGACGGAGCATAGGTTTTGCTGTTGGAAGATCAGAGACTGGGTCTAGGCTCCATTACTTAACTGCTGTTTGATCTTTGGCAAATTATTTCACCTTACAGATTCCTTTCCTTCATGAGTAGGAATAATGTACGTGGAAGGGATTTCCATCATGTATACAGCCATATGTGCTTGGTACCAAATCTCAGGAGGGGCACATGGTAAGAGAGTAGGAAGAACTGTTGTGTCAAAGTGAGGGCAACACAGGGGGAAGCCATGCATGTTATTTGTCCTTTAAAGCTAAGTTCTTATGAAATATGCCTTTCAAAATGTGCAGAAGAAAAACTCAAGATTTCTCATCTACAATTCCCAGAAAGCAATCACCCATTCTCCTTTTTGATGTGTAGAACAGGATGCTGAGACTTTCGTGCATGTTCACACTGGGCTGTTTATCACATTTGCTGCTCTAGATTTCTTCTCATTGCCCAATTGTTTCAAGGAGGTAGACATATTCTCTTTATTTTCCCCAGGTCCATCACTGTTTTTCATTTCTTTTGTGACCTGCTCCCATTTGGGTTCCAAAAAAAAAAAAAAAAAAAAAAAGCCTCTTCAAAGTCAAAGTACCACAAGTTGCTTCTGGATTGGTGATACAAAGTTTCTCTTTCTCAGACTACAGATTTAGATGAAAGTTTCCTGTCATGTTGGCTCATATTTAAATCCTCATAATGAAAATGGTAAAGTTGTTTATTTCTTTTATTGACTATGCTAGAACTTCTACTGTTCAGAGATCTGCTCTGGTCTCTTGCCGAAAAGCAATCCCCTCCTATTTGTTTTCTTCTCTTCCAGCTTTGAAGTTACCTTGAGTTTTACCAGGACTGTCTTTTCCCCTTACTGTGTGTCAAGAACTCTAGTTTTTAGATGGCAAATCAGAAGTCTCTGCTTCTATTGTACAAACCTTTGTTGGGGCAGTTTTTCAGCACATTTACATTTATCAATTTATGTTTCATTCTGTCTTTCAGGCTATGAATCTACATTGGAAGGGCAAAATCCAAGATTTCATCATGTTTGTATTCCTAACACATAATAAATATGCATTAATGTTTGTTGAATGGTCAAATGTTTGTTGAATGGTCATATATTTTATGTTACAAAGTAGCTATCAGTTTTCTTAAAAATACCAACAAGATGATTTTTATATCTCCCTTGTTTTCTGTAGGATATTATCATTATGGCACTTATATTACTGATTCTTTTGGGGACCACTGAGCTACTGCAAGCTGATTTATTTCCTGATGAAAAGAGTAAGGACCTTCTATTCGATAATGTTTATTTTTAAAAGTATGTTAGTAAAAAGATAGCATTACTTTCTCTTAAACTGTCAATTAGAACATTATATATGGATTTTTGTAAGAGACAATATTTATCCCATCAGAATACAGATGCTTTAAACATGCTATATATTAAGAAACTAATGTTGGTTGAAATGCAAATGTTATGCTACAGTGAGAAATCAAAGTCCAAGTGTGGGTGTCTGGGCACCATGGAATAAAGCTAGTGCCAGTGGCCGTATTTGGAAAGTCTTCCCACACAAGGGAATAGTTAGCAGGCTTCATAACCAAACATTAAGAAACTTCCACTGCATTTTGTCCTGAAATTTGTTGTTGTATGTATTCGGTGTGATGACAGAGTTTAAGGAAAACCATCACATGGTCCAAATCTAGCATTGTCAACAGAACTATCTATGGTAATGACAATGTTCTGTCTCTGTAATGTCCAAGGCAGTAGCCACTAGCCATATGTGATTACTGAGCCCTTGACATATGGATAGCGCAACTAAGGTAATCAATTTAAATTAATTTAGGCCGGACACAGTGGCTCACACCTGTAATCCTAGCACTTTAGGAGGCCGAGGCAGGTGGATCACTTGAAGTCATGAGTTTGAGACCAGCCTGGCTAACATGGGGAAACCCCATCTCTACTAAAAATACAGAAATAGTCAGGTGTGGTGTCACATGCCTGTAATCTCAGCTACTCGGGAAGCTGAGGCAACAGAATAGCTTAAACTGAGAGGAGAGGTTGCAGTGAACTGAAATCACACCACTGTTCTCCAGCCTGGGTGACAGAGTGAGACTTTATCTCAAAATTAATTAATTAACTAATTAAAATTTTAATAGCCACAAGTTGCCAGTGGCTACCATAAGAGACAGTGCCATACAGAGAGAGCTCCAAAAATCCTCATGTGGTAAATATGGATATAGAGGTGTGGAAGGTTGTTAAGGTCAATGGATAAATCCTGATTACTTAGTAAATGAATGAAAGAAGGTTTGGTAATTGTGTGCACAATACTGTCCTAATTGTAGTAAATAAAAATAAATAAAAATTGCATAAATATACACCCAGAAAAATCATAGTGAATATATCATATGTTAATGCCATTCTTAGTGGTATGATTATTTTAAAATTTTTATTTTCTTCTTTGTGCTTACCCGTGCTTTCCAATATTCCTTCAAAGAACAGATAGTGATTTTGTAATTAAACAAAAGCTTTTATTTTGAAAGCAAAGTCAGAAAGTGGTTCATGAAGGGGGAAGAAAGCTTTTCTTTGTGTAGAGGCCTATTTAAGTAAGTTTGCTTGCAAATATTTTAGTCTGTGACTCACAATAAGAGGTAAGTACATTTTTACATTATGTACCAGCACACACACAAATATATATCTATAATTACCTTTATGTAGTGGAAACAAGAGATACATGAAACAGCTCTTATTATGTTTGATGCACACCGATATTTTCTACTCTATTTTTCTCCCACATCATTAAAACAAAAATTCTGATCAGAAACTAATACACTGTTATCATTGCCTGTTAATGGATAATGACCCTCAGTTTGAAAATTATGGTTATAGTGAATAGTGATATAGTAACATGTTCATATTTCAATAAAAATATAGATATTATAGGTAAACACTTGGGCAACATAAAAAAGATAAGTTAAAAACAGTTTTAAAGAAACTACTTGTAGGCTGGGCATCGTGACTCATGCCTGTCATCCCAGCATTTTGAGAGGCTGAGGTGGGCAGATCACTTGTGGTCAGGAGTTCGCGACCAGCCTGGTCAACATGGTGAAACCTGGTCTCTACTTGAAAAAAAAAAACAAATTAGCCCAGCGTGGTGACATGCGCCTGTAGTCCGAGCTACTTGGGTAAAAATAGCCACTCTCTCTTTGCCCCGGTGTTCAGGCACAGCAGAACAACTGTGTCTGCGGTGCCGGCAGGTCCAGGTCAGCATCTGCAGGGCAACAAATATTCAAAAAGTTTTAGAAGTGCTGCCTATATCGAGTTGAACGTCATGTTGTTTCTTTCTTCTTTGAATCAACAGTTTCACTTCTCCCACCTGTCAATTTTACCATTAAAGTTACTGGTCTGGCTCAAGTTCTTTTACACTGGGAACCAAATCCTGATCAAGAGCAAAGGAATGTTGATCTAGAATATCAAGTGAAAATAAATGCTCCACAAGAAGATGATGTAAGTGTTTATTCTAATGGATATCCATACTGAGAATAAATAGGCATTTTGACTACATTTTCTTTATCAAATGAAATTTTAGATTAGAAAAGAAAAAGAAAACTACTAATAGGCTCTTTGTTATGTTACCAGTAGAATAGTGTCTCTGTAATAATGCCTGAGCTAGCACTGGGTATATTGTTCAGTATTACACAGCATTGCAGAATATTTTAACTTTTGAATGATTCTTTCCCTTAAGGAAGAATGTTTAGTAACATTTTAGGCACAATGGATCGGATACTGGTTTTCTGTTTCCCCTAAAATTACAACAGAACAGGAGAAAGTAGTCTAGTAAAACAAGAAGCAGGCAGGCAGAATAGAGAGTCAGGGAAACCAAGTTCAAATCCTAGTTTATCCATTTCCTGCCTTTGCAACCTGAGACAGGTCACTTAGCTTCTCGGAGCCTCAGTTTTACCTTGGGGCTACATTCAGGCACCTGCTGCATATTAGGTGTGCAGTACATTCAAACAAAGGGAGAATTGATTCATATTAACTATTTTTCAGTCAATATAGAATTCTAGAGAATTTTCTGTCAAACATTGACCTCTGGGGAGATGGTGGTCAAGGAGAACTTGAGTTTAACTGTAATATTTTATTTGTATTTACAAGAATAATGTGTTCATGTGTTGTTGAGAAATTACTTTGTTGTTATTACAATGGTTTTGACTTTTTTTCTAGCAAAACTGTTTCATTGCATTTTCCTCATCATTTAAAAAGTGGAAGAAAATGCAGATTTGATTAAAACAGCTCTCTTGAGGCTACTTCTCTTTTATGTATCATGACTTGTGGGTTTTATTTTTAGTATGAAACCGGAATCACTGAAAGCAACTGTGTAACCATCCTCCACCAAGGCTTTTCAGCAAGTGTGAGGACCATCCTGCAGAACGACCACTCATTCCTGGCCAGCAGCTGGGTTTCTGCTGAAGTTCATGCTCCACCAGGTAAAGCGAACCTCCAAATGTCCAGTGCGTATGTTTTGGACTTTGAAACTATGGAAAAGCAGAAAAATTAACACTAACTCACTTTTCTTTGGTCAGTCACCTGTTCTTATCAAGTACTCTCCCATATCAACAACATCCTAACCAAGGCTGCTGCCACTTCTTATAACCAACTGAATTCCATTTGGCACATTCTTGCAGAAATATCCACTGTCTCTGCATTGGTCTCCAGTGGAAAGCTGATGTTTCTGATACTTAGAATCAGTAATACTTCTAATCAAACACTTAAGTGTGCACACACAATAGGGGAGAGAAAAGAGGAAAAGCAGGCTACCAAGTTCTGGGATACGTGGGTGGACCCAATAACAATTGTCTTGGTCAGTCGAGCTCACAGGTAATTTTCAAATGATTATCTTGTCATACCACCAGATGAAAAGACCATGCCTCCTGAATTGTGTTGGTGACTTAAAACAGAATCATAAAGATCTTCCCATTTACTTTTTTTTTTTTTTTTTGAGAAAGAGTCTCACTCTGTCACCCAGGCTGAAGTGCAGTGGTGTGTTCTCAACTCACTGCAACCTCTGCATCCCGGGTTCAAGCAGTTCTCATGTCTTAGCCTCCCGAGTAGCTGGGATTATAGTCATTCACCTCTACGGCAGACTAATTTTTGTATTATTATTATTTTAGAGATGGAGTTTTGCCCTGTTGGCCAGGCTGGTCTCGAACTCCTGGCCTCAAGCCATCCACCTGCCTCGGCCTCCCAAATTCCTGGGGTTACAGATGTAAGCCACCATATCTGGCCCAATTTGCTTGTTATAACTTGTCTAGATCACATACCAGCCAATTTGCAGTGGCTTGATTCCAAGTACAGAAACTAATCCAAGGTAGATACAAGAGCACAGAGATGGGTTATTGTATGTGCTTTACATCAAACCACTATTCCCCCTTTCTATAATGAATAACTGGATTTTACCTATGAGGCACTTTGCCATTTACATTTCTACAATTCTAATTATCCTCTGAGCACTCTAAAACAGGATGACACTAATAAAAATTATTTCTGTTTTGAACCAAGTGGAATCCACATAAAATTATTCCTTGGATGAGAATTACAAGACAAAGAATCTTCAGAATCTGTAAACTGTATTTGGGGTATGGACTTTCTGGTCCTTTGGTGCATGGACAAATATATGTTAGGTTGGTGCAAAAGTAATGACCAAAATCACGATTACTTTTGCATCTACCTAATATATGAATATATACTATGAACTGAATAAGTCAATTTGCTTTGAGGTATTTCTTTAATACCTCATCTTTAACTTCTCTAGAAATCCATCTTTAACTTCTCTAATTTCTCTATAGGTAATAAAAGGCTCTCTCTCATCATCTTCTCCCTCTGCTTCTTGAAAGACACTGGCTGACAGTGATAAAAATGATCTACAGCTGATTTAAGCAATGATCAAAAGACCCCCTTCTGTCTCTCAAGGCTCTCATTTTGATGCAATCCTTCCTGACCTGGGTGCAGGAGCTTGTTTTCTTCTCTGAACAACCACTAAGAAGGCCAGTGTTTCCCAGTGTATTCTAAAGACCAACAGTTAATACAGCAACAAGAGAGGCTGAAATGAAAACAAGCCTTTCTAGTCACATAATTTGAGAAATCCTTAATGAAGGAAACATTAAAAGGTTGCATTTAAAATCTTGGCCCGGCACAGTGGCTCATGCCTGTAATCCCAGCACTTTGGGAAGCCAAGGCAGGTGGATTACTTGAGGTGAAGAGTTCGAGACCAGCCTGGCCAGCATGGTGAAACCCCATCTCTACTAAAAATACAAAAATTACCTGCACGTGCCTGTAATCCCAGTTACTAGGGAGGCTGAGGCAAGAGAATTGCTGGAACCTGGGAGGTGGAGGTTGCAGTGAACCAGTCACACCACTGCACTCCAGTCTGGGTGACAGAGTGACTCTGTTTCCAAAAATAATCAGAATAAATAATAAAATAAAATAAAATTTGAAGGTTTTCTTTTTCCTTTTTTTTTTTTGAGACAGAATCTCACTCTGTTGCCCAGGCTGGAATGCAGTGGCATGATCTTGGCTCACTGCATCCTTGACCTCCGCAGCTCAAGTGATCCTTCCACCTCAACCTCTCCAATAGCTGGAACTACAGTCACCTGCTACCACACCTGGCTAATTTTTGTTTTATTTTTTGTAGAGATGAGGTTTTTCCATGTTACCCAGGCTGGTCTCAAACTCCTGCACTCAAGAGATAGCCATCTGCCTTGGCCTCCCAAAGTGCTAGGATTACAGACATGAGCACCGTGCCTGGCCAATTCAAGATTTTCTTAAAGTTCTAGTATATTAAAGAGGACTTAAACATGCTAATGTGTGTCAAGTCCTCAAAGTAATGGTATGATCTTTCAGTGTGGTCAAAACTCATTTCTTCTGAGCAGCAACCTATGTAATTCATGAAGCATTTGGATACAAACTAATGAATCATACAATTCTAGGATGGAAAGAGACACTCAAGACCTTTGGATACCAACCCTCTTCTTTACAGTTGAAAATACAGAGTCCAGAGAGTTGGGGGCACTGTCTCACAGCTAGTTATTAACAAACGTGGCATTAGAGCACCAAAGTTGCTGGACATCAACCTCTAAATGATAATATATTGTACTTCTCTTAAACTTTCACACATTTGTTGCAGAAACACAACCACCAAGCCCCAAACAAAATAGCTGGGAAGCTCTTTAATATCAGAAATGGGGGCTTTTTAATTCTAATTCCTTATCTCCAGTAAGTTGGCCTTTTGTGGTTAGAAGGTTGCTAGAAATATGTGATAATGGCTGGGCATGGTGGCTCATGCCTGTAATCCCAGCACTTTAGGAGGCCAAGGACACTGGATCACTAGAGGTCAAGAGTTGAAGACCAGCCTGGCCATGATGCTGAAACCTCAGCTCTACTGCAAATACAAAAATTACCTAAGTGTGGTGATATACACCTGTAATCCTAGCTACTCAGGAGACTGAGGCATGAGAATCACTCCAACCTGGAGGCAGAGGTTGCAGTGAGCTGAGATCACACCACTGTACTGCAGCCTGGGTGACAGAGCGAGACTGTCTCAAGGGAAAAAAATCAATGTGAAGATGATTGTTTTTTGTTGATGAATAAGATGTTTACATCACTGTAGTTCCAAAAGAAGCACAAAATTCAGAGTCTACCATGGCAATTTTTTGTTCTTTTTATTTTTGACTACCTAGGGTCTCCCGGAACCTCAGTTGTGAATTTAACCTGCACCACAAACACTACAGCAGATAATTACTCACATTTAAGGCCATACCAAGTTTCCCTTCACTGCACCTGGCTTGTTGGCACAGATGCCCCTGAAGACACGCAGTATTTTCTCTACTACAGGTTAGTACTGAATCTATTTTTACTTAGGCAAATGGTTGTTTCCTGCAGTCTTATAAAACTCATGAGTGTTCCAATTTAGGTATGGTTCTTGGACTGAAGAATGCAAAGAATACAGCAAAGACATATGGGAGAGAAATATTGCATGCTGGTTTCCCAGGACTTTCATCCACAGCAGAGGGCGTGACTGGCTTGCGGTGCTTGTTAACGGCTCCAGCAAGCACACTGTCATCAAGCCCTTTGATCAGCTGTTTGCCCTTCACACCATTGGTAAGACTGACTTAACCCAAATCTGAAATAACCTCAGAATCTCAGCACTGGAAGGAAAGGTTATAAATATCACCTAGTTTTACTACTTTTCTGATGCTAGGTAAGCATGGGGCGCATGTTTGAAAACCACTGGGGCAGGGTTCTCCATCCCAACACCACCAATGATTTTGACAGGATAACTCTGTTATGGAGGGTTGTCTTGGGCATGGTAGGATATTTAGCATCATCTCTGGCTTCTCACGCTAGATGCCATTAGTATGACCCTCTACCCCTGAGATAGGATTTTTAAAAAAGTTTCAGACTTTGCCAAATGCCCCTCAGGGGGTAAAATTTCCCCAGTTGAGAATAACTGCACTAGGTAAAGTTAACTAGCTGCTTCAAAGAGACCATTTAATCTTTCATCACTTCTGACAGGTTTTGCGAAATTTCTGTCCCTGGGTCCTGTTATGGACTAGTGCCAACCCAGATGGTTTGAGTCCTTTCCCTATATAATGACCTCTCTTAGCTGTTCCAGTAGGTTTCCCATTCAGAAGCCCTTCTTCTCCAGGCTAACATCTCTCTCTCTGCATTTCCCACTGTTCTGGCCCATCTCCTGGATGTTCTCTAGCTCGAATATCTCTCAGTGTGCAATTCTGAGCTCTAAAATTTATTCATGTTTTCGTCTGCACAATTCTCTATAGAGAAGACACTCTCCCTCATCTCAGATAGTTCTGTTCATGAAACTCATCAGGTGCCCTCACATGACATTCTTGGTTATGGAGATTCCAGATTTCAGTGGTGGGCTTGTTATTATGGGCTGTTGTGGGGGGTGGCGGGCAGACTGCCTGGACTTGGATCCTGGTTCTACCACTGAATGAGTGACCTGGGATGAGCTGACCATTCCTCTGTGTCTAATCTTCTTATCTGAAACAATGAAGAGGAATCAATACTTCCATTGCGTTTTCATGAGAATTGTGTTGCTAATGATAAAGTGCTTAGAACAGTGCCTGGCATAAAGGTTTAATAAATATACTAAAATATTATTTAGAGGGTATGATTTGGCTGTGACATATCTATATCCAATGGATATAACTTTGTGTAAAGAATCATAGCCCTTACTAAAGAGGTTATGCAATTCTCTCCAGCAGTATATTTCTAAGGTAAACTAAAACTGTCACTTTCATGAAAATTGGCAATAAAAGATGCTGAGGAAGATCTAGGAAAAAATAATATTAATATGAAAATGGATATGATCTAGTACAGACCACAGGAATTCATTTTCTTTTATGATTTTCATTTTATTGGGGCTAATTCCTAGGATTGCTAAAAGAAATAAGTACTTTCTTCTTTAATAATTTTCTTGTTAGGGAATAGGAGGCTCTGAAGCCAGTGGATCCCACTCTTAGCTTGGCCCTATTAATTGTGAGATCTAAGCCACATTATCTAAGACAAGGACACTTGCTAAGAATTAATTTCTACTCCTCTCAAGGGACCATAAGACAATCAAGTGAGATCTCAAGGGAAAGGACATTAGAGTTCTAAGTGAAGACAAATTTATCCCAATCCATTCTTTTCAATGCAAAAGAAAACTGAAGCTTCCTGCTCCTCAGTCTCCCAAACAAACAAAGACACAGTAAACAAAATGAGATTAAAAACTGAATCTAAGAAAGGGGAAGTGATTTGCTCAGGGCCATATAGCTACTGGCAAGAGGCAGGGCTTGGTGGGAGGTCTGGGGAAATGTTCTCTCAGTGGTCAGGTTTATTCTGGGCTTGGTTCAACCTGAGTACTAAAAGAGGATGGTAGGTGAGTCTTGTAATGACGTAAGTGGGAAGAGATTCAAACATTCAATTCCATTTGGAGTAGCAATCCTTGTAGTTTCCAGAAAGGGTCTCTTCTTCTTAAGCACTGTAAGACAAGTGTATTATGGGAGGCCACCAGCTTCCTGTGGCTTGGAGATCAGTTGATTAAGACCTGATGGTAAGACCTTTTTGAAAAAAGCCTATCTCAGAAATGCCTTGAGAAGTGTGAGTGGGTTGGAGTTATCAGCTCTGATCACAGATTCTAAGGAAATATCACTGATCTTTCATTCCCTAATGTAGATCAAATAAATCCTCCACTGAATGTCACAGCAGAGATTGAAGGAACTCGTCTCTCTATCCAATGGGAGAAACCAGCGTCTGCCTTTCCAATCCATTGCTTTGATTATGAAGTGAAAATACACAATACAAGGAATGGATATTTACAGGTAATTCCTCAGATCATTTCAACATTTGAAGACAGACATCCATTTTAGAAACATTTAAAACGTTATCTTCAGTGACTGCAACCAAATTACAGCTTCGTACTAACAAGGTGAAAGTTAACTTATATCTACCCAGGTATTATAGATATAAACTAAATCTTACTGGCCTTTTGTTTTGAAAGAACATACTTTTGGTTGAAACTAATACAAAGGATTAGATACAGACTCATTGGTACTAGTGTTAGTTAAAACCTAAAATGATGGCTGGGCACAGTGACTCACGCCTGTAATCTCAGTACTTTGGGAGGCCAAGGGGGGTAGATAAACTGAGGTCAGGAGTTTAAGCCCAGCCTGGCCAACATGGTGAAACCCCGCAGTATTTTCAGTACTATAGGTTAGTACTGTACCTATTTTTACTTGGGCAAATGGTTGTTTCCTGCAGCCTCATAAAGGAGTCAACTGAGGTCAGGAGTTCAAGACCAGCCTGGCCAACAGAGTGAAACATCATCTCTACTACAAATACAAAATCTATCTGGATGTGGTGGCACGCACCTGTAATCCCAGCTACTTTGGGGTCGGGGGCGGGGTTGAGGCAAGAGAATCACTTCAACCAGGGAGGCAGAGGTTGCAGTGAGGTGAGATTGTGCCACTGCACTCCAGCCTGGGTGACAGAGTGACATTTCATCTCAAAAAGAAAGAAAAATCTAAAATGATGCAGCTGCTATAAAAACGGTATGATGAATTCTCAAAAAATTAGAAATAGAATTTCCATATGATCCAACAATTCCACTTCTGACTACATATACAAAAGAATTGAAAGCAAGGATTCAAAGAGATGTTTGTAACACCCATGTCCATAGCAGCATTATTCACACTAGCCAAAAGCCAGAAGCAACCTGAGTGCCCATTAAATGAATGGATAAGCAAAATGCAGCATATACACACAACAGGATATGAGCCAGCATTAAAAGGAAGGAAATTCTGACATGCTACAACACAGAGGAGCCTTGAGGACGCTATGCTAAGCAAAATAGATCAGTTACAAAAGGACAAATACCGTCCGATTCTACTTTTATGAAGTTAAATATTCAAACTCATAGAAACATAGTAAGATGGTGGTTACCAGGAATTGGTGAGGGTGGATGGAGAGCTATTGTTTAATGGGTACAGAGTTTTTGTTTTGCAAGATTAAAAGAGTGTTGAACATTGGTAACACAACAATGTGAAAATACTTAATATTATAAAACTGTACACTTAAAAATGGTTAAGATGGTAAATTTCATTATATGTATTTTACCACAATTAAAAAAAAAACGTATTAGCACTAATGGTCAAAAATTTCAAGAGGAATCGAACTGAGAAGAAAGTCAATCAACATTTCTTGAGCATCAATTATGTCTCAAACTTTATTATGTGAGTTTATTCTATCCTCACAATAACTCTATGATGTAATTATCATTCTCATTTTATAGTAAAGTGAGGCAAAAGAGATAAAGTAACTCTCCCACAGTCACAAAGCTAGAAAAAAAACAGGATAGTCAGGATTCCAACTCATGTCTTATTGAGAGTAGACAAAGGCAATTCAATTTGATTCAACAAATATTTACAAATTGGTTCCTTTGTGAGAGATAAGGATAAATAAGACTGTTTCTACCATGGAGTGACCCAATCTTGTGACACACTTGCCCAGCCTTGGGGTTGCCCTTCTACAGGAAAAGCCAATGCAGCTAGAGATAGGGGTGTGGGCAGAGAGCCTGCTCTGCAGAGAGGAATTAAACGGAATCTGCAAGGATGAAGAGAAACTAGTCTGGTGAGAAAACATGAGAAGGACTTTCTTAGTCAGAGCTTCCCAAAATACTTACACTGAAGGAATGTGTATGTGTGTGTTTTATACTGTCTAATCTACCATAGACTGGTGCTTTTGTCAAATACAATTAAAGTGATTTGCTAGAAAAAATTAAATATAGCCAAAGACATGTAAAGTGTCAGTTTACTGATGTGTTTGGATATCATAGCAATGTCAAATTGCTATCAAAACTTCTAAATTGCAGTCATAATTTCTATGTTTAGCCCATCACAGACCAGTAATAAATAATGCCTGACTTGCACCAGTCTAGGAAAGAAGTAACTTTATGCTTGAGAGAATATGGTTCCTTCAGCCAAGTGGCAAGTAATTCAGTTGGCCTGGATGCCTGGACATAAGACCAACGCTGGAATCATGACTCTATATGTGACACTGTGACTTCTCCCCAAGTGACTCTATAGGATTTCATTAAAAAATAAAGAAATAGCTTTTTTTTTTTGAAACCATGGCTACAGGCAATGGATGCCACAGAAGAGTTTTACACAATAGAGAAATATGTCTACATTTGCATAGTAGAAGAAGAATTTTGGTAGCAGCATGAAAACTAGATGTGAGTGAGGAGGATACACATGGACATATGGATGTCAGTTAGTGGCTACTGGAAGAGTCCAAGCAAAAGATAGTAAGAGCTAAAATAGGCACTGGTCACGGGCCTGGAGTAAAAAATGGAGAAATACCTCCAAGGGATATTCAAGATGCAGGTGTCAAGAACACATCTCTGGCACAGGGTACTAGTTGGATGGTGGTGACAATGATCAGTAAAAAGGAAAAGCTGAAGGCCTCTTCATTTCAACACTAGACAATCTAGTGTTCATGTGATATTATTTAGTAATGTGACCACAGATTATGGAGGGACAAGGTGAAGGAATAATGCATTCTGGCATAGGCCACTCCAGTCTTTCAGTCTGGAAACATCAGCTGGGCCTGGATCTTGACCATTGACCATTTCATATATTTTGGTTACAAGGCAGCATTCCCCTGAAGGGTGATTACCAACACATCCACACTGAAGCATCTAGCATAAACTAATTGTGTCCTGTTGATTTTAAATAGCTTGCTGATTAGTGAGTTATATGATTTATATAGGACCATGGAGATTCTTATAATGCTATTTTTCCCCACTTAGATAGAAAAAATGATGACCAATGCATTCATCTCAATAATTGATGATCTTTCCAAGTACGACGTTCAAGTGAGAGCAGCAGTGAGCTCCATGTGCAGAGAAGCAGGGCTTTGGAGTGAGTGGAGCCAACCTGTTTATGTGGGTAAGTAGCTTATGCTTTGTTCGCATTGGCAGCCTTCTTTGTAATCAAAGACGGTAATCCCAGAAATGTACACTTTCATTTGTGGGTCTTAAAATGGTTCATATCTCTATTGTGACTCATTTTCTATCGTTCTACTGCCTTTTCAACCAGGAATAGATCTGCCATGAAGCCAATAAAGTTTGTGTCCAAGCTTCTCAGCACCAACCCTCCTAGACTTGGTACCTATTTTTTCCCCCAAATTTTATTTCTACTTCTATCCATTTTTAAAATTCAACTTTTTATTTTGAAATAATTATTAGACTCACAGGCTGTGTTAAGAAATAATAGAGATCCTGTGTCTCTCTCATCTAATTTTCTCTAAGGGTAATGTCTTGCAAAACTATAGTACAATAGTGTAACTACAATATTGGTGTTGACGATCCAGATCTTACTGAGATTTCCTCAATTTTATATATCCTCACTTGTTTGTTTTTTGAGACAGAGTCTCGCTCTGTCACCCAGGCTGTAGTGCAGTGGCATGACCTTGGCTCACTGCAACCTCTACCTCCCGGGTTCAAGCGATTCTCCTGTCTCAGCCTCCCAAGTAGTTGGGACTACAGGCACATGTGACCAAGCATCGCTAATTTTTGTATTTTTAATAGAGACAGGGTTTCACCACGTTGGTCAGGCTGGTCTTCAACTCCTGCCCTCAGGTGTTCCACAGGCCTCAGCCTCCTAAAGTGCTGGGATTATAGGCATGAGCCAGTGTGCCCAGCCGTATGTCCCCATTTGTATATGTGTGTTTGGTTCTATGCAATTTTAGCACATGTTTAAGTTCATGTGCTCATCATCACAGTCAAGATACAGAGCAGTTTCGTCATCACCTGTTACCCTTTCATAAATATACCCATCACCCTCTCCCCTCTTCTGGCCCTGAACCCTGGCAACTACTAGTCTGTTCTCAATCTCTGTAATCTTCCCATGCCTAATTTTGACTTTATACTTTTATTTATTTAAAAGAAGTTTCCAAAATTGAATAATCTATAGGGGCCCACAATATCTGGATCTGTCCCTGAGCTTTCAGCCTAACAGACATAGAGAATCAAAGTGTTCAGGCATCACCCGGGCTATGTTTGCTCTGCAACTGTTTATGTTAGGATCAAATGGACTAGTTTGCTTGGCAAAAACTTGTCAGTGAGCTCCATGAAGGGTAATGATATAGCCAATGCAGCTATGGATGAAGGGGCACATTTTGAGTCTCACTCTGTCACAGATGTCAATTCCACACCCAGGACATGTGGACTTGCACCTTGAAGATAGAAAATTCCTACCCTGTGTTTGCTATTACCTGGGCTTTGCAGGCAAGTCAACATAGGCATTGTCTGAGAGAAGGAAATAGTTAAAAAGCAACTAGTGTGCCTCAGGCATATGTTAAACCATGCAGCCTGGGGAGGCAGACACATGCCATTAACTGTTCCACTAGCTCTACAAGAGCAGGGGATGATGGACAGAAGACTGGAGCCTTACATAGAAAGCCCAGGTTTAACATTCAGCCTTGACAAGGATTGATTGTGCATCCCCAGACAAATCATTTCTCTCTGTTTGCTTAGGTTCTCAAGATAAAGGAGATAACACCCACCTTCCCTGCCCCACAGGGTATCTGAAACAAAAACAACAGCAGGGATAGCAGATTACATGTATTGGGTTTTTGTTGTGGTTGTTGTTTTTGCCAAGCACTATGCTAAATACATTATCTTAGTCCTATCAACAAACTTATTTTGCAGAGGAGGAAATAGGTTTGGAAAGTTTAGGTGATTGGCTTATCTGTGTGTGGCCAATAAGTGGCAGAGATGGGGCTCTAACCCCAGATTAACTGACTCTAAAACTTGATCTCTGGGCACTCTGGCATGGTGTGTCAGGATTCTGCAAGCTTCAAAGTGCTGGGGAGATTAAACTCTTATTTAAGAGATCTTGGTAGCCAATCTTTGTGATTATGGCTGGTCAAACATGTGGATGTCATCTCTCACAAATCCTATAGGGTATTCGATAACCACTGGAAGAGTATACATAGAAGAGATTTATTTCAGGCACATTCTAAAATGTTCTACTATTTAATTAATTCACTTAAGCTAGGGGCTGGGTCTTCAGGAAAGTCTTGGGCAGTGACTCACTAGCCCATGTGGAAATGACTCAGATCTGACACATAGCAGGTAGATTTCCATGGAAGACTGAGAAAGATGAGGAAAGTCCTGATAAATGGAGACTGTTCTGAGTCTACCATGTGGCTAGTCATGCTAAGTTACTGAGTTCCCAAAGGAGAATAGCATCCCCTAAAGTTGTGCAACACACAACCAGCCCAGCCTTAGAGGGGTAGCCCTCACATCACTCAGAGAGACTTACAGGAGAAGTGAGGGCCTTCCTGGGAGAGAGAACTGAAAGGACACTAAAAGGAACTGAGAATAGGCCAGATTCACCTGCTTCATAATTCTGTCCTCTCTTCTTCTGTCCCCACCTAACTAAATTGACCCAGCACACACAGAACTTCCCTCAACAAAGCTCCATTTGCACAGAGAAAATTCACTCTGTTCCCCAAGAAGGAAACAAATATGAGAAACATTAATCAGTCTCAGGGATTTTTTAACAAGGTCATTAATTTTGTCAAATGCCTAAGGTGGAAGTTTAATTTTTGTTACTTGACTTTAATAGACTTCTTTTTAAATATGCTTTATGTTACTCCCCACAGGCACAAAACTCACTGGCTCAAAACTATTGCTATTTCTGTCTTTCCAACACCTCCATATATACAATTCTGGAGATTTTTAAATGCTGCCTAAGGAACCCTAAACCAAGATGGTGGACACCAAGGCCAGAATCCTGGGTAGGAAGCCAGTTATGCTTTCTGAGTCTTTGACTTTTGAAGTCATAGTCAATGTTGACTGTAGATAAGTTAGAATGTATAGGGTGAAAAAGAAGCACTAGATATTCAGGACATCTAGGTTTTAGCCATGGCTCTGCCAGTGTCTAGCTCTATGATGTAAGCTAGAAATAGCAGAAGATAATATTTTGTGAGCAAAGTAATCAGAGACAGCTTAGAGTGCAGTATTGGGAAGGATTCTGAGGCTAAATTTAGACTATCAGAAGGAATTATGATCTCCTGCCACCACTGCAGGAGACAGAGTGGTGACCAGTGTGCCAGGGTTTTGCCACCCTGTCCTAGTCAGTCTACACCTAGCCCATATGGGCCTCAGCGTCCTCACCTGTAAGATATAAGTGCTGCACTACAAACCTGCTTCCAACTCTGCCATTCACATTCACCTCCTCTGCACCACCACACTGCAAAAGTGCGAGAGTGAAATTGTGATCCATAATGAGCGCTTATTTTAAGCTTGTTTTTAATTTATTATTCACTCTCCACTTTAGAGCTCTCTTACCATTTTTATTTCCTAAATAACACCTTCCTAGTTTGAATATGGGCTCATTATAGTTTCCCCCCAGGTGTACCTCGTTGCCATTATCTATAGCAAATCCCATTTCATTTACTGCCACCCTTTTCATGAAGATGAGCTGATTAATATTACTACTCACCTTATAAATTCATCCTTTTTGGAATTTACTTCCCTGCTCAGTTTAGGAGCATTAGTGAATTTAATCAAGGTAGACTTTCCATTTTCATCAAGATGATTAATAAACATAATAGGAAGTTCAAGCCCCTCTGGGACATTTTGCATGGCTCTTTTTTATCCCTTGAGGATGCAGCAATAATTACATTCAGCTAGGAGTTTATCAGGCGATTTTGCTGCTACCTTCATTTCCTTTAAATATGCTTTCTTGTCTTTTGCCTTATCTTAAAAATGACACACTGCAGCCCTCCCACTCCATTTTACTCCAATGTTCAACTCAAATATCACGCCTTTCTTAGATATTAATTCCCCCCCGCCATTATTTTAACTTAAGAAAATGGAGGTCCTGAGATACTAAATGACTCACCAGTTGTCAAACAGCCAAGAAATGACTATTAATATGTAATTTTCTCAAATAGGTGGTATATGAGCCAATTAGTGAATTAGAATAGATTTGATTCACTAATTAACTCACTATAGCCCAAGGTTCTTTCATTACAAAAATGAGACACAGGGTAAGTTTTGATTGATGAGATAAGGGGAGCTGGGAGAGGCAGGGGGTGCTGTCCAGCTCTGTTGGTAAGGTCCCTGGCCACCCATGGGGTACAGGGGACAGCAGGTAGGGGGTATAGTAAGCAAGTGAGTGTTCTTTGCTTGCTCTGAATGGTGCCTGATCGGCTCTCTTGTCCTAGAATTTCCAGAGTATGGAATTTTTTTAATTAAAACAATTGTTTTATTTCAACAGTTTTAAGGGTACAAGTGGTTTTTGGTTACATGGATGAATTGTATAGTGGTTAAGTCTGGGCTTTTATGGTATGAATCAGCTGAATAGTTTACATCATACCTAGTAGGTAATTTTTCATCCCTCATGCTCCTCCCACCCTCTCTCCTACTGAGTTTCCAGTGTTCATTACACCACTCTGTATGCCTTTGTGTACCCATAGCTTAGCTCCCATTTGTAAGTGAGAACATGTAATATTTGGTTTTTTGTTCATGAATTACTTTCCTTAGGATAATGGCCTCCAATTACACCCAAGTTGCTGCAAAAGACATTATTGCATTCTTTTTGTACAGCTGAGTAGTATTTCATGGTGTACATTTACCGCATTTTCTTTATCCACTCATTGGTTTGTGGGTACTTAGGTTGATTCCGTATCTTTGCAGTTGTGAATTGTGCTGTGATAAACATGCATGTTAGGTGTCTTTTTGATATAGTGACTTCTCCTTTGGAAGAATAACCAAATGAGCTCTACAATTTGATTCAGAATTTTTTTTAAGAGATGAGGGGGGTCTCACTATGTTGCCCTGGCAGGTCTTGAACTCCTGGGCTCAAGAGATCCTCCTGCCTTAGCTTCCTGGGTAGCTGGGACTATAGGTGCATGCCACTGAGCTGGGCTGGAATTTTTTGTAATGGAAGTAGCAGTTTCATTTTATCAGCACTCGTTATCAACTACGCTAGATCAGCTGGCTTCTATGTCTTATCTTAAGAGCTGACTTCCCAATTTTCACATGTTTTTCTCTTTTGAAACTTTCTTAACTTCCGGAATCTTCTGTTCCTTTGTTATCTTTGCTGTCTCCTGTTTACCGAAACCTTTTGTTTCCTGACCCTGGTCTTCATGAAGCTGTGCGTTTTCTGCAGTACATCATCTTCTCTTCTTCCCTCCATCCACGAAGTTCAAATGCCAAGTGTGAAACAAGGAATGATGAAAATAAATTTTCCCATGGTCATGTCCTTGCCGGTGGAAGAGAGTATCATGTGGGTCTACCCTGAGCTTATTTTTCTGACTGTGTCTTTGGTCAGGATCAGTGGTTCTGAGACCTGCTTCTTCTGTGACAGACCACAGTCACTGCAATTGCCCTTCAAAGAAACGATGGGGCTTTGCTTTGACCTCACTGAAGGTAAAATTTGACGGCCAGGATCTATGCAATGATGCTACAGGGAACCATTAAAAATGTACTTTTTAAAAAGCTTTCTTTAGTTTTGAGATGTATGGCACCTATACCCAGAGGAGCAAACAAGACTCAGTGCAGTTTTCAGATCACTCAGTCATGAGGTCACAGCAGACAGGGGTGACCTGTCTGCTGCCCCCAGCAGCTCCTTAAACATGGAGATGTATTGTTCATAGGAAATCCTGCCCCCGCTGCACCCCACCCCCAGCAGCCCAAATCCTGTCTGAGTTTGAGCTGGCGGGCAGGCGGGAAGCGGGGGGCGCGGAGTATCTCAGAGTCATGTGACATACCCTAGAATCTGTTAGGACTTAATGAAAATGGGGTGAGGCTGGGATCAAGGTGGCCTGTGGGAATATGGGCTGGAAGCAAGGGCACCCCAGGGAAACTCATGTGACTTCTTCCTTTGACTTGACATTCATGGGCTGATGTGGGTAGTGACCTGGTACCTTTGTCTTGCACCTGGAGTCCCCTTTGGGACCATCAACTGCATCTTCATTTTCCAGTTTGCCTGCATTGTGGCAACGTCCCACAGCTCCAACCTGATTCTCTGGACTCTGACTCCCACCCGGAGTTCTGTTCTCTTTTGTCTCCCCTGATCCCTACCCTCTCCTCCAACAGCTCTGTCTTTTTAAATTCTCACACTGTGGTGAAACAAGGAGAAAGATGAAAGGGAAGTGTGGAAAATTCCACCTGAGCTTTCCCTAGGCCTTCCAAAATAATCTTGCAAAACTCTTGTGAGGTTAGAGATGGGAGCCTCTGGGTCTACACAGTAGCAAAAATTGCTTAAAAATAACAAGAGCTGACCCAATAATAACATGAAAGACCCACTTAGGCTTACCTAAGACGAACACTACTTATTGTGGTTCTGGTTTTCCTGTGTAGACAGATGGCTTGGTCACACTGCTTCCTTTTGTCCAGGCTGGTCAGACCCCATCTGGCAGCCTCACAGTTTGTTCCCAGTAGAGGGGCAGAACTGCCTTGCTCCAATGGTCATCCCACTGGCCTGAAGGAGGGCTAAAAGGGAGCTTTCAGATTTCATCTCCAAACACCAGAAGCAAGGAGTTCCCACAGTGCTTTCAGGCACGGCCACCTCTATTGGTGCCTACACTGCCCTTCTAGGCATAAATTCTGCCTTGTGGCAGGATGGCAGCTTGGGGGAGGGAGGGACTCTGTCAGAGGGCCAGCCCCTGTGCAGGACACATGCACCTACATTATCTTGTGTATCCTGACACACGTGATTTCCTAATCACACAGGTGAGAAAATAGATGCAGAGGTGAAGGAACTGCCGGAAGCCACACAGATAGAAGGTGTGACACCTGGGTCTGGAACCCAGCCAGAGGATGCGCTCCACACCTGAGTTTTTTTCCGAGATGCTCCATTGCCCCAGGGGTTATTACTCCAGCCAGGGAAGCTGAGGCAGGTGGATGGGCTACGCTCAGGCAGAGGGACTGGAGGCTGCGAAAGCAGGAAGCTCCGCCAGCTCTTGACCCTGTCAGCCTCTGTCTGGACAAGCTATTGGGAATGAAGTTAACATCTTCAGGCTGTTCTTGTCTAAATGTTCCTGTCCAAGATCTTCATAGTGTTCATCTTAATGAAGATTATGAACCCTAAGTCCTTGAAGGATGGGAACACTCATACCCTTTTCTCTTCCTCAGTATCTGAAATATTTGATGTGTGTTTATTTCTCCTGACCTGAGTTTATCACTCTGAATTTTGAGAATTCTGATAGCACTTCAATTTTGGCCTTGCTTTGATGAAAGGGAAATTATCTTGATGAATTTGTTGACACAATGCATTTCATCCTAATCATAATTACAGTAATATTTATTGATGTGTATTAATATTAATATGTATCACCACTGTGCTAAGCACTTCACATGTATTAATTCATTCAATCCTTATCCTTGTTTTATAATGCAGGACATAGGAGCTGGAGAGGCTACTCTGCTCAAGGTCACCTTGGTAGCAAGTGGCAGAACCAGAACTAAACCTTTTTTTTTTTTTTGAGACGGAGTCTTGCTCTGTTGCTCAGGCTGGAGCCAGTGACACAATGATCTCGCCTCACTTTAATCTCCACCTCCCGTGGGGGTTCAAGTGATTCTCCTGCCTCAGCCACCAGAGTAGCTGGAGCCAGAGACATGCCATCATGCCTGGCTAATTTTGTGTCTTTAGAAGAGACAGGATTTAATCATGTTGGCCAGGCTGATCTCAAACTCCTGACCTCAAGTGATCTGCCCACCTTGGCTTGCCAAAGTGCTGGGATTACAAGTCTGAGCCACCACACTGGGCCTAGGACTAAACCTCTTTAACCCTTGTTGCTTACTTCTGTGTGATGACTACATCCTCTGCAGCCAGCTTTCATCTGCTTTAGCAGGTTGATAAAACAGGCCCAGCAGCCCCTTACAGGGAAGAAAGTTCTGGGTTGCTTAGGGGCCCTAGAAGGTACATAGCCCTTGGTGCTTTGTGGGAAAGCCTGCAGAGAAGAAAACTGCTATGAGGAATTCCCCACTCAACTTCATCAAGTCTACTCCTACTGGGGGATACTGTAGACAAGCAGTATTGCAGTGAGCCATCCAGTTAATCCTCAATGCACACACAAATACACACATGCACAAAAATACAGTCTCCATTTCCTCTCTCTATTGGGTTCCTTCAAGCCCAGTTCCACCAGATGAACATAGTGCAAGTCGTGTTTTTGCTCTGGGTCCTTCACTCCTCTACATCTTGTTCACCGAGGCTGCATTTCACTGCCCTCTTTTTATTTCTCTAAACCAGGTACTGCCCACAGTCCATTTGACAGCTGCCTCGAAAGCTTACTAACTCAAAAGGTTTGCTCCTGACTTGCTTGCACAGGGAGCCTGTGATCTGGTTTGGGATGCTCTTTCATAAATGATGCCACAGTCTCCCCTCCAACCTGCGGCAAGTCACAGGAAGTTGGTTAAACCCTGTATCATAGACTACCATATTGGCATCCTCTCAATTATCCAACCCTGTTGGTGCCATTTGAACTTCTCCCAGGTCACAGCAGGCCTCCTCCGTTAGAAGCATCCCATCAATTTACTAATTAGCTCTTTTCCTGGGAAAACTATCATTGATTCTGAAACCAGATTCAAAATCAATAGGTAAGCACTGAAAGTTCACACTTACATGGACAAGGTGGAACAGGCTTCCAAATCAAATTTACCTCCTAAGAGCTAATAGTCTAAACTTCATAGATACAGACTTCTAGAGCAAGAGGGGCTACAGTTCTGAAGGGGAAGTGGCTTGAAAAAGCTCCCAGAGGCAGAGCTGGGACTAGTGTGGGTCCAATACCTGGAGTCCTTCTGCCCTCTGTGTAGCCACTGTCCCAGCTCACCTGCACCCCATGTTCCATTCCATATATATTCTAGGGTCATAGAAGAATAGCTGACTATTGGCTTATATGCAAGGTCAAATGGTTGAGATGTCAAAAATGATGGAAACTGAAGTCCCCAGAAATCAGACAACTGAATTTCCCAAATGCTGTAAGTTGACAATGCCTAAAAAGCACCCAGGAATCAAATGGGGAGTCTGGACAGCTTCTCTTCCTTACAAGGACAGGCTGTGTGACTTCTTCCTGAAACTCATCTTTGCATAACCAAATGGTAGTGCTCATTGATTTCTTGAAAAGAAACATCTGTGACTTCCTTTTTAATGGCAAGAAAAGTATTCTCCTTGAGTCAGAGAAAAGATTCAAATTACCTGGAAATACTTTTTTTTTAATCTCCAAGGTTGGAGATCCCAGAATTCAAATTAAGGCTATATTATGGGATCTCTCAACTTCTATAGTATTGAAATTCTTAATCATTTTGACCCAAAGAATGTATACGCTCAGTGGGATTTGCCCTTTTTGTTCTACTCTCAGCAAAACCAGAGTAGATGCTTACTTTAATTCACTAATTTGCTGACCATTTTTGCATAAATAAATAACAGAACAGTAGATAATCCACAAGTAATTTCCACTTGGCAATGAGTATGTAAAAGCTTTCCTTTTGCAAAATTTTCCTGCCAATTTGTGTTTTCTTCAAGGAAAAGCTGACCTTGTTGTGTTCTCAGGGGTTTTCAACTGACTATAGGGGTGTAGCCCTAATGCATTTGGGGCAACTGGAGAAGCCGGGCCAGGAGAGATGACTAATATGCCAACTCCCTCCTGGCAGTGACCATGACTTTGCTTCTCACGTAGTACCTTGTGTGCATCAGTAACTATTTTTCATTTAATGAAATAAAATCTGTTGCCTCTATACTTTTGCTAATTCAGTGAGAATCTTCGCTTATCAAAGTGAGGGCTGAAGTGAATAACTCGAGAGTGGTTTAACTGAAAAGATTTTTGTAATCATGGTCAGAAGAAAACGGTACTGTTATCAGGACTTACCATATCAGGCTGGGGGTATTGCACAATTTGAGACACAAATGTGACTGAGAGTGTGACCCTGATAATTATTTACAACACTGCTCCTTTTTTCTCCCAGACCTGCACTTTTTCTGTGGGTTTAACCTAGCTGTAAACAGGATAACTTTTTTCCTGCTGATGTACCGCTTGCTGAATTTGCGTCCCATGTATACGAACCCACAGTTTCTGAATGTGGTTATGGGGATATTTACATAATGTTTAAGAGCATGGAACAGTTTCAGAGATGGGACGATGAAGCAGGCTGAATTCCCCATTCAGGAAATCAGACTGGGAAATAAAGTAAGACGGTATTTGATTTGCTGGTATTAGTTTGTCCCAGCTTCTCTTTATATTGCCTAAGAGAGAATACAGCAAAAACAAAGTCTAACAGGGCATTCAGTTCCAATCCACAGGACTGAATATTAATCCTAGAACCACCGAATATCTGTGGGATTTAGGAAAATAAAAGGTTTGCCACTTTGAGGGTCTGTTTTCCAACATTTAACAAAATGTGGTTAATGCCTTTTTGTAAAAACAATAGACATAAGTATATTTCAAAATAAAACTTGGAAAAAAAATACTCTGGCCACAGGGCTGGGTGCAGTTGGTCACACTTGTAATCCCAGCACTTTGGGAAGCCCAAGTGGGAGGACTGCCTGAGTCTATGAGTTTGAGACCAGCATGGGCAACATACTGAGGCCCTGTCTCTACAAAAGATTAAAAAAACTAGCCAAGCATGGTAATGTGTGCCTGTGGTCCCAGCTATTTGGGTGGCTGAGATGAGAGGATTGCTTGAACCCAGGAGTTAGAATCTGCAGGGAGCTATGATCATACCACTGCACTCTAGCCTGGGTGACAGAGCAAGACCCTATCTCATATAAATAAATAGTATAGTCATAGGTTTTTAATAAAGTGCTTCAGTCCCACCTAGAGTTTGGGGAATGTCAGGAGGAACACTAGTTTTGCAAAGTAGCCACCTTTAACTGGAAAAGCAGCCTGCATGCTTAGCCTTATCAGACAGGGGGATACAAACAATAGAACAGCGCTTCCCACAACGAAGCACAGAGAGCTATGAAGATGATGCTCAGGAGAGTTCTCAATGACAAAGCAATGCTTAGAATAAGTGAAGGGAAGCTCCTATGTGTTCAGTGTGCCCTCAGTTTTGCAGAGGGAGGGAGAGGAATGGGATTCCCTGCATCAAGGTTAAGAGCAAAGACTGGTTGGGCTCCCTCACTTCCCAGCTGTGTGTCCTGGGCTGACTTACTCTGTCCTTTTCTATACAGTAAGAATAATAGTGTCCTTTTTCTGTTCCTCCATCTGTACAGTAAGAATAGTAGTGTCCATTTCAAAGCATCATTGTGAGAATTAAATTGAGAATGTACGTGAAGCACTTTACATAGTATCTGGGCACCTAGAAGCACTCAGAAAAAGTGAAAAATATGTATAGAAAATAAGCTCCTACTTACTTCCAATGACTACTGATTGTTCTTTTTTATCTTTTTATACTTTATTACAACTTTTAAACTTCCTGCAGCAAAACAGCTACTTCTTTTCTTTTTTTTTTTTTTTGAGACGGAGTCTCGCTCTGTTGTCCACGCTGGAGCGCAGTGGCACAATCTTGGCTCACTGCAGCCTCTGGCTCCCAGGTTCAAGTGATTCTTCTGCCTCAACCTCCCCAGTAGCTGGGATTACAGGTGCGTGCCACCACACCTGGCTAATTTTTATATTTTTAGTAGAGACAGGCTTTCACCATGTTGGCCAGGCTGGTCTAGAACTCCTGACCTCAAGTGATCTGCCCATTGATCTATCAAAGGGCTGGGATTGCAGGCATGTGCCACCACACCCCACCCAAAAAGGTACCACTTTTCTAAAACCAATTTTATTAAAGATAGGTGTACATAAGTGGCAGTACCCTGGACTGAGTGAGTGGTGCTAGAAAAGGTGCCAGCTGGGGGAAGGATCTGAAGGATTATGTATTTCAACCGCCTTGTTTTTAGATGAGGAAACCAAGGCCCAGAATGTCCACCTTCACAGCAAGCTGAGACTAGAACCTAGGTTTCCAGACTAGGCAGGGATGAAAGCACTGGACAAAGCATGCCTGTCTGGCGCTAACCACTGGGTACACGGTAACGATGTGAACTGAGGGAAGGAGGAGAAGGGACGAGGGCTGTAAAGGATGGAAAGAGTCAAAGTGACTTCAAGGCTTCAGGTCTGGGGGCTCGGAAGAATGGAGACTGAAATGGGGCAGTTAGTGAGAGAAGGAGTTTTGATATGAAGAAGAGCATGCATTTGTTTGGTTTTGAATGTTGTCAGCCTTGAGAAACATCCGAGCAAGTTTCCTGTTTAACCTACAGACAGTTTAAGATATAGGCCTGGAGCTGAGTGTCAGGCAGGACCAGGGATTAAAACCTGGGAGAAAATTTCACGAAATTAAAAGATGAAGCCATATAAATAAACTTTTCAAAGTTCAAAGAACAGACCACAGTGGAAAATACCAAAGGGACACAGAATAAGTGGAGAGGGCCCGCTGAAATGAAAAAGGGGAGAAGTGCCACTGAAGCAGAGGAAGATTTGGGCAATAAAGCTGAGGACTTGATTTCAGGGTGGGCTCAACTATCCACAGTCTGAAATTCAGGAAGGAGGTCAGTAAAAAAAAAAGCTGGAAAAAGAAACCAAGCATCTTTTGAATTCGACTAGGAGGACGTCACCATGATTCAAAAAGCAGTGTTAGAGATGGGAAATGAAGCACTCAAATCCCTTAAAGAATTTTTTTATTTTTGAGACAGAGTCTCATTCTTGTTGCCCAGGCTGGAGTACAGTGGCGAGATCTAGGCTCACTGCAACCTTTGCCTCCCAGGTTCAAGCAATTCTCCTGCCTCAGCCTCTGAAGTAGCTGGGACTACAAGGACAAGCCAGCACGTTCAACTAATTTTTGTATTTTTAGTAGAGATAGGATTTTGCCATGTGGGCCAGGCTGGCCTTGAACTTCTGACCTCAGGTGATCCACCTGTCTTGGCCTCCCAAAGTGATTACAGGCGTGAGCCACCACACCTAGCCCTTCCTTATTCAAGAATTTAGACTGGGAAATAAAGTAAGAAGGTATTTGATGACAGTGGAGAGAGATGGCAGAGCAGGGTCATGGCTTATTCAAGATGAAGGACTCTATGACTATTTGAAAGCAGAAGGGAAGAGATGAAGGAGATTAAAACTTTCAGGAGGCAGAAGATAAAGCTTGGGTAAGTGTCCTCGAAAGGCAAAAAAGCAAGAGAACAAGGCAAGGCTAGAATCGCTAGCATTATATCCCGAGGCATCTCTCCCTCTTGTTACTTGAATGATTTGGGTTTCAAGCATTTTAAAGATTTTTGAAGTCTTAGCCTATTAAAAAAGACTTGAAAATTCCACTTATGTATTTCTCGTTTTCTAGAGGAAGCAATTCATAGTAAACTGGGGATGGTAATCTTTTCTCCTGGTGCGGTGTGGTTGAAACCTCACCACAGTACTTAGCACAGTGGTCATTAAATCATTGTTTGTGTTGCTATTTGCTGAGTGTGATTCTTTCTAATGGACTCCATGGCAGGAGCACCCATGTATGATCTTTTGACAGCTGAATCCCAGTAATTTGTACAGTGCCAAAATATAGTAGGAGCCCAATAAATATTTGTTAAATGGATAAAGAAATCAATGAATAAGCAGCCTCTCCCACAGAAAGGAAACTCATATTCAGGAAGATCATGCAGGATTTAACATTATTCAGTCAAGCAGGTTAGCAAGTACATAACCTCTTTAACCACTATTTGGTAAATGGCCTTGAGTTTTTCCTTTTTTTGGTGGGGGGCAGGGGACAGAGTCTTTTTCTGTCCCCCAGACTGGAGTACAGTGGTACAATCTTGGCTCACTGCAACCTCTGCTGCCAGGGTTCAAGCAATTTTTTGCCTCAGCCTCCCAAGTAGCTGGGATTACAGGTGCCTGCACCCACAATTGGCTAATTTTTGTATTTTTAGTAGAGATTGTGTTTCACCATGTTGGCCAGGCTGGTCTCGAACCCCTGGCCTCAAGTGATCCACTCCCCTTGGCCTCCCAAAGTGCTGAGATTTACAGACATGAGCCACTGTACCTGGTTGGAGTTTGTCTTGGATGCATTTCTAGTACTTAAAAAAAAAAAAATTACACACCCCAAATCTATCATAGAAGTTCCTAGAAGAATCTGTCCCTTGAATGTAGATTCAAAGCAAATTTAAACAAAGAATAATTGGCATGCAAAATACTGACTTTCTGCACTGACTTAATGGCAGTTTTCTTCTTTCCTATCTGTGAAATGGGAATAATGGTAAGAGGTACTTTAAAGATACTTAAGATTGAAAAGCACTTAGAATCTGATGCCTTTATCATTCTCTACAAGTATTATCTCAGACTTCCTCCAAAAGTTTAATTTCCAACTTTGTAAAATATTTTGATTGTGATTCAATTGGGTTACTCACTCAGTAGGCTTATGTTTTTGCGGATTTTCCAACTAAAAACCTTACTACGTACCAAAACCAGATACGCCTCAGGATCCAAGTGGCACAGTACATGGAATGAACTACATAAATATTTGCTGATTGACTGAATAAATCATTTTTTAAGAATAAAAGTGGTCTCGCTGCCATCATTTCATTTCACCCTATATCAACTTTGTGAGATTGTTATTACCTGTCTTTTACAGGTGAAAAATCTTAGGCTTAGGGAAGTTAAGCTACTTGCGGGGCACCACCCAGCACTGGCAACCAAAACTCAAGCTGTCTGACGTCCCAAGCCTCATCATTTCTTTTACCTGCTACTGCTTCTAACTTGGACTTTGTTTTCTTTCTTTCTTTTTTTTTTTTCTACCAGGAAATGATGAACAGAAGCCCTTGAGAAAATGGTTTCTCTTTGTGCTTATGGCAACCATCTGCTTGATCTTGTTAATTTTCTCACTCATCTGTAGAATGTAGGTATTCTTTACATTTGGGAGCTTGCAATGGGGTCTGAGCTTGCAATGGAGTCTTTGTACTGTATTTTTACAGGCTTACCACGTGTCTGGTAGGCAGAGGGTTCTTGTTACCAGGTGGAATTTATGGCATTTTTGTGCCTGGATGACCTGTTCAAGATGAGCGTAGGCCAAATCAAAAGTACGAAACATCCAGAGGTGAATTATAGAAGCCAGACAGAGCACAACACAGCCCTTGGCTATCACTCACTCCTACTTGAAGCTGTGGACAGCTTGTTAATCTCTGTGAAGGTTTCTACATGTGGGTTCTTTTGATTCTTCTCAGCCTTCCACTCAGTCCTTGGCTGTTTTGGGTAAGCTCCCAGCATAGGCTTTTCACAGCTCAGAAAGGCTAAAATCACCACAATGCCTGCACATCATCATCCTCAACTATCAGGTCACCAGGCCCCTGAGTGGCTGATGGCTCGTAGGTCAAACACAGATTTTACAAATAGCATGTGGATCTGGTGTTCTATCCTGGAGCCCACAAATGGCCCATAAGTACCCCTTACCCATTTTAGTTTTCAGTAAGGCAAATGACATTTTAGGAGGCTTAAGAACATGTTTTGTCTTGGCCCTTTCATAATTTAGAAAATGACTTTTATATTAAACAGCTTTACTCTTATAAATGTTATCTTCAGATGGCATCTATAGGTTGGGGGAAGGCAGTCCAAAGGAGATGAAAAGAAAGTAAATTTGGCTGGGCATGGTGACTCACACCTATAATCTCAGCACTTTGGGAGGCCAAGGCTGGAGGATCACTTGAGGTCAAGAGTTTGACATCAGCCTGGGCAAATGGTGAAACCCTGTATCTACAAAAAAATAGAAAAATTAGCCAAGTGCCGTGGCATGTGCCTGTAGTCCCAGCTACTCAGGAGACTGAGGGAGGAAAATTGCTTGAGCCCACAAAGTGGAGATTGCAATGAGCTGCAACGGCACCATTGCACTCCAGCCTGGGTGACAGAGCAAGACATGGTCTCAACAACAACAACAAAGTAAGTAAACTCTGTGAGCAAGCAGAGTTGTGGAAGGAATGCTTCAACCAGCATTGTAGGAAATGGCACAGCACCACACACTTGAAGTATACAGTTCATTTTCAGAGATTAGGCCTGGTAACACCCACTGACACAAAGCAGTTTCCATTTGTTCCTCCCTGGATGACTCAGAAGCCACAGCAGAGCCTTGCAGTACCCCCAAAGTCTTCACCTATTATTTTGGAAGTCTCGGTAAATAAAGATTTTGAATTTACAAAACAGAGATTCTAGAAATAACCAGGTCAATGTTTAGAGTAGACATTTACAAACAAAAGGTATACTCATGCTCATCTAATTCCTTCCTTCACTCTGTTTTCAGATGTCACTTATGGACCAAGTTGTTTCCACCAATTCCAGCACCAAAAAATAATATCAAAGATTTCTTAGTAACCCCTAACTATGAGGTAATGTGGAAAGTTCTTGTGATATGCCACATGTGTCTTGGTTTTCTATATTATAAGGGAGGGTTTTCACCCAGAAGGCCAAGAGCATTGCTATTGCTTCAGTCATTCTGTTCTTTGGCTGATTCCGTTGTTTGTATTTTTTAAGAGATGGGGTCTTGCTATGTTGCCCAGGCTGGTCTCAAACAACTAGGTCTAAGTGATCTTCCCACCTCAGCTTCCCAAGTAGCTAGAACTACAGAAGTATGCCATCATGCCTGCTTGGCTGATAGTTTTATTACGCATGTTCATTACTGTTTTGACATATTGGAAAGGTCCTACTGTCTTATAAGTGTTCTTGCCAGTCAGACTTGAATTTTAATTTCATATCAGCCATTCTTTAACTGACTTTGGACAATCTCTTCAACCCTATGAGTGCTGAATTTCTTTCTGGTATAAGGGACACAGATGAGATTGTACAATGTTCTGCTTAGCTCTAATGTTTTAAGACTCCATGTTTCCATGAGTACCTTAGTTAATAGAGAATTTTCAGAGGGAACTTGAGAGCTCTTTAGTATAAAAAAGACTATAGAAAGGACAAGTTATTTTACCCAATATGTATTTTCTTAGGCCTATTCACCATTCAGAGCACTTGGGTTCAGCCCAGTGGTCACGTATCCGAGGCTAATCAATTATTCCAGCATCATTTGTTGAAGTAAATCATCCTTTCCCCAGTAAACTGTCTTGGCATTTCTGTTGGAATTAGTTGCCAAATATAGGTGGCTCTATTTCTGGACTATCTGTTTGGTTTTAGTGACCTATTTGTGTATCTTTATGCCAATACAATACTGTCCTGATTACTGTAGCTCTATTGCAAACCGTGAGATCAGTTTGTATAAGGCCTCCAAAAATGATTTTTTAAAAAATTGTTTTGGTTATTCTAGATCCTCTGCATTTTCATATAAATCTTAGATTTAGCTGATCATTTTCTACAAGAAAAGGTAGCTGAGATTTGGGGTGAGATTGTGTTGAGCCATAAGTTAATTTGGGGAGAAGTGACATCTTAATATTAAGCCTTCTTATCTATAAACGTAGCATATCACTCTATTTATTTAGGTTTTCTTTAACTTCTCTCAGCAATGGTTTGTGATTTTTCAGTGTATAATTACTGTGCTTTGCCAAATTTATCCTTAAAGTGGATGGTTATTTAGATCAGGGCTCAGCAAACTTTTTCTATAAAGAGCCAGATAGTAAATATTTGAGGGACAAATGGTTTCTGTCTCTTTAATTCTGCCACTGTAGTGTGAAAGTAGCCACAGAAAATGTGCTAATGAATGAGTGTGGCTGTGCTCCAGGAAAACTTCATTTACGAAAACAGGCAAGAAGCCAGATTTGGCCCACAGCTGTAGTTTGCCAACCCCTGATTTAGATCAAACAATTTTCTTAACAAATTTCAGTTTCTCTCAAATAAAGTAACTCATGATTGGATGAACCACCTGGTGACTGGCTGTAGGGAAAAGAAAAGGTTGATGGAAAAACTCACCAAAATGATTAATTTCAATAAGTGGCGACCTTTCCTTAGCGTATGCAGTTTGGGTGTTGGAAGGCTTTATAGACCGTTACAATTACTAGCCGATTGCAGTAGAGAATGGAGGCTGGCAAAAGAATCACTCTGCCAGTGATCCAGGGAGGCTGGATCCCTGTATTCTTCTTTATCAGGGGAACGGCCCATTTGCTCTTGTTCACTGAGTTCTTTAGGAGGAAGAGTGGGGCCCCAAGGTAAAACTTTTGTGCTGGTTCTGGATGTGTGTTGCCAGTCCCTCCTTGGTCTAGCACATTCACCCTGAGAAACCACATCTGGTTTTGTGTGAGATGGAGTCTCGCTTTGTCACCTAAGCTGGAGCGCAGTGGAGTGATTTCCGCTCACTGCAACTTCTGCCTCCCATGTTTAAGTGATTCTCCTGCCTCAGCCTCCCAAGTAGCTGGGATTGCAGGTGCCTGTCATTATGCCCGGTTAAATTTTGTATTTTTAGTAGAGACAGGCTTATGCCAGGCTGGTCTTGAACTCCTGACCTCAAGAATCCGGCCTCCCAAAGGGCTGGGATTACAGGCATGATTCGTAGCACCCAGCCCACATCTAGTTTACGCAGCCAACTGAAGTCATTTGTCCAAGCCTCTTAATGGTAGTATCTAATTTCCCTACAGAGCCCTGAAAAATTTCCTTTAATATCCTGAAGATGGAGAAATAAACTGCTTTAAGAACTTATTGAATGAGGTTGTTATTTGTCGTTAATTAAAATCAAATCATGTGTAAAATAACAACTTGGGGCAGACAAGCTGGTTTCAGAATAATTAGAGAATGAATGACAGCACTCAACATCGCCCGGCTTCTTAGGACAACTTATTCTCTTCTCACATTGCAGAGTTTCACATAAAAACAAAGCAGTTAGAGACTGAGAGAAAAAAGAAAGAGCATGTAGAACTGAGGAAATGAAGTACTACCTGGTGCTACAGGCCCTAAGGCCTAATCTGAGAGAGGATGAGGGCAAGTGCCGAGCTGCCTACAGCCGGGCCCATGTGGCCATGCACAGCCTCCACCTCCAAGGACAAAAGCCATCTCACCCATTCTCAGGGGCTGTGATAGAAGGATGACAAGAGGGTACACTGGTGCTATGGTCTGTGGCCACTGGGAAATGTTTGGCTAGTGGGAAAGGAAACCCTTTGCTTTTCAAGGTAATGTGCACCTTTGAGCTTGGGGTGGGTGCCTAAAGTCCCAGGACTTCGAGGAGCTCTGCCATCTCAAAAGCAAGTTTTTGCTTGTTCAGACCTCAGTTAGAAATTATTTTGTAACATTCAAACTATAGTGAAGGGCTGGGCACGGTGGCTCATGCCTGTAATTCCAGCACTTTAGGAGGCCAAGACAGGCAGATCACTTGAGCTCACGAGTTCAAAACCAGCCTAGCCAACGTGGCAAAACCCCATCTCTATAAAAAATACAGAAATTAGTCAGGTGTGGTGGTGCACACCTGTAGTCCCAGCTACTCGGAAGGCTGAGGTGGGAAGGTGGCTTGAGCCCAGGAGGCAGAGGTTACAGTAAGCTGAGATTTTGCCACTACACTGCAGCCTGGGTGATCGAGCCAGAACTTGTCAAAAAAAAAAAAAAAAAAAAAAAAAAATACTGTGAAGGAAGAAAGTGAATTGGCCTTTAGCAGAAAACAAATAAGCTTATTCTAAATATCAAATCCTGAGCTAATAATTTACTTATTTATATATTTTTTGTAGAGACAAGGTCTCACCAGGCTGGTCTCCAACTCCTCCACTCAAGCGTCAGCCTCCAAAAGTGCTTGGATTACAGGCATGAGCCACAGTGCCTGGCCTGAGCTTTCAATTTATGAGACTGGTTTCCAGCTGTTCTTTGTTTCTACAGTGGCAACCAGAGAGGGTTCTTCTCCCAAACAGGTTGCCTATAAACTATTAAAAGTAAAGTGGATAAGGCAGGAGCCATGACTGCTGTGTCCATTGGTGAATTCCCAAGACACAGCACTGTGGCAAGTGTGGAGCAGGTAGTACAAAAATATGTTGGATGAGTAAATGAGGTAAAGGAATAGGATCTCCTACAGGCAATTTTATTTTTTGTTACCAATTTTCCAATTGTTATCAGCATTATTCATTATAGCCAAAATGGGTCAGAACTATCCAAAGATAGGGGGATACTGTAGTAAACTATGGATGGAATATGATGGAACTATCAAAAGTTATGTGGCTGAAGCACATTTAACAATGCAATTTATGATCCGTGATGTTAGAGAGAAAGAAATCAATGTATAAAGATGTGTATCCATATGACTTCAAGTAAGCGTAAAGAAAACTTTATGCCTAGAGAAAAAAGGCTTAGGAGAAGCAGTGGGCTATATGTTTGGGAGAGAGGTATATGGGGAGGCATTTTCTTCTTCTTACTTTGTTTTCCACATCTTCTTCAATGAACATTTACTATTTTTATTTAAAAAATAAGACTTAAAGCCAATTGTAAAGATTTCAAAGAACCCAAAAGTTCTCTAAAGGACACCTAAGGAAAGATGATTTGTTTTGCAGAAAGCTGGGTCCACTGAGACAGAAGCTGAAGTCATCAGTTATATAGAGAAGCCTGGAGCTGAGACCTTGGAGGATTCTGTGTTCTGACTTGTCACTGTGGCATCCTCTGATGAACTCACACACACATGCCTCGGTGAAAAGAAGAACAGGGATGCTGGTTCCTGGCTAAAAAGTATTCAGAATTTACGGAACACTCAGTTTAGCTGTGAGGCAATACACCCAGACACACCAGTCTTGTGTCTCTTAAAAATGTGGATGCTTCATCAAAATCTCCTCGCCCACAGCAAAGAAGTTGATTCATCCAAGCATTTTGCCATGTTTTTTCTCCCCACACTGTACAGGGTAGCACCTCCTCACCTTCCGATCTTTGCAATTTGCCTGACTTGCCTCAACCTTTTCTTACACAGGAGACAGCTTTTAAGGCTAACGTCCAGCTGTATTTACTTCTGGCAGTGCCTTTTTGGCTGTCTAAGCTGCCAATGGTAGCACTCAGCTGCAATCTAAAGAAGAAAGCATTTGCCTGGTGTGAATCATGAACTTGGATTCAAGACTATCTTTTCTATAGCAAGTGAGAGCCACAAATTCCTGGTGCTTTCCTCACCCCCCTACATTCTAGAATGATCTTTTTCTAGGTAGAGTGTGTATGAGAGAGAGTGAATGAGAGAGAGAGAAATTATTTCAGCTTCAGAGGCCTGATCCAGGAAGTGTTATTTAAAACCAAGTAATTTAAAAGCACGAAGAGCCATGCTATCACTCTGTATTAAAAGAGAGGACAGAATTTTGTTCAAAGATTACTTTCTTAAAGGAAGCCTTAATATTCTGGAAATATACTGAGAAAGACATTGAGCATAATTCAATCATGAAAGGGACCACTGGATCAAGAATGAACTTTCTGAAGAGACGTTTGCTGCCAAAGATTTCAAAGCAACCTGATGGTCAAGTAATGCGAGGTCAATCCTAGTCTCTCAAGTTTGGAAAGGTTTCTACAAGACCATCCATCAAATATTCCAATATATACAGAAATTCTTTTTCCTAACATATTCCTATGAGTCTGCATCCAGGTTGGAGGCCTTTGTGATGGGTGATGGGCTGTAGGTGGAGCCAAGTACAGGACTGTCCTGGGCAGAGATGGGCAATAGGGAGGAACTCAGTGCTGAATCTACACATCCCTGGGTCAAGAAGCTGAAGGCCGAGAAAGGAGGTAACAGTGCCCAGAAAACCCACATGGGACATTCTTTAAATCCTTTCTGGAGTTGGTTTAGTTTTGATCTATCAGTAGGGATACATTGACCATTACGTATTTCCAGGTTTGTTTTCCTAATTAATCTATAATTATTCACTGTAACTAGCAGAGGGTTGGACCCTGGGCAATAGGCACAGAAACATCTTGGATCTTGACAAGCCTGCACTATCTTATAGTAATCTGTATTACTGCCCTCATTTTATAGTTGCAGTCACTCAGATTCAGAGAAGTTGATAGGTAATGGCATAGTGTAAACTTGAATACCAGGCTCAGGTGACCCCAGAAATGTGGGGAGGAGTGTCAGGGAAAGCTGAGGCCTGCTTAGGGGTGTGGCTGAGAGGACAAGGCCCAGGGAGGTGCAATAATTCACAAAATGTTTGGTCACTTGAGTGATTCAGAATCTCAAACCTGTTTTTTTTTTTGGGAGACAAAGTCTTGCTCTGTCACCCAGGCTAGAGTATAGTGACGTGATCTCAGCTCACTGCAACCTCTACCTCCTGGGCTCAAGCAATCCTCCTGCTTAAGCCTCTCAAGTAGCTGGGACTGCAGGTGCATATCACCATGCCCAGCTAATTTTTGTATTTTTGTAGAGATGGAGTTGTGCCATGCTGTCCAGGCTGGTCTCAAACTGCTGGGCTCAAGAGGTACACTGGCCTCAGCCTTCCAAAGTGCTGGGATTACAGGCATGAACCACTATGCCCGGCCACGAAACTGTATTTTTAATGAACACCTTAGGTCAGAATCAGAGGCACCTGGAGGGCTCATTACGACACAGAGGAGTGGGCTCCATTCTTAGAGTCTCTGATTGAATAGATCAGGGTGGGGTCTGAAAATCTGCATTTCTAACAGGTTCCCAGGTGATGCTCATGCTGCTGGTCCCCAGGACACAATGAAAAACTGCTGCTCTGGGAGAGTCTTATGATTATCAAAATTTAAAAATCAGCCGCTGAAGGAAGAGGTGACAGAAAAGGCTTGCTCCCAAAAAACTCCTTTTGAGGAGGCTTGGAGCTCCCTGTCTGATCTCTTTCAAACCAGAGCCTAGACAGTTAGCGTTGTGGAAATTGCCTCTGCCTAGGAGGCAGGAACAGAAGCAGGGAGCTCCCCCACCACAAATGTGGCCGGCTCTTCAGTGCTTGGTGTGGTGCTCACTTCAGAGATTCCTCCCTCCTCATCAGCCATCAATCACCTGGGCTCTGCCGAGCTCCTTGCTACACTTCCCTGAGCTGGTACCATTATCTGGCCCTTGGTATATGTGTTTCAGGAGCAACACAATGTAGCCCATGTGGCCTGCTTGGTGGGTTGGGAACTTCTTCCTCCCTTCTTCATTTGTGGAACTCATAGTCATTCTTTGGGAACCCATAACCATCATTACTTCTTTGATGAAGACTTCAAAAGCAGAGTTGGTTGACCCTGCCTTTGGATTCTCATTCTGGGCCTCATCTCCATGTTGAAGGTACTGCATTTGCAAGATATACCATTAACAGTTGGGAGGCCTCCCCTTTAGATTGTGAGTTCCAGGAAGATGGAGCTTGTGTGAAATATGTCTCTATCTGCAGTGTCTAGGACAGTATCTGACCTTAGAAAATATGTTTCTTAAACCCTGTCAGCACTGACACAGCACCTTGTATATAGATTAGACTTAACAGTATCTGGCAGAGATCCTCAAGGCCTACAATAACACAAGAGGAAGCTGGTGTCCAATGAGAATGTGATTAGAAGCAACTAGGAGACACATGTGCCTAACCATCAGGCTACTGTGACCTGGATGTTTTTACTGCCAAAATGTCTAAACTGTTATGTATAAATTGCTATGTAAGAGGTGTTTCAGCAGTGGCTTATTTTGAGTGGTCTCTACTGTTCTCACTACCTTGTTATGGCAAGTCAGAGAGTTTGAAATTCACTTAATAGTCAGAGAGTTTGAAATTCACCATCATCAGCAGGTTGATGTAAGGTGAAGCCATGGTATTGGCTCCCGCCTCTTGCCATCTCCCACTATGACAAGGTAGAGAGTCACTTTCCTCCTAGAGCCTCCATGGCCAGGGGATCACAACAAACATGCTTTTCCAAAACATGTGTTCCAATAGGGATTTTAGCCCAATTTCTTTCCTTGGCATTTGGAATTCACTGCGTGCAGCATGGAGTACTGGGGAGACTGGAGGGTGAAGGTCACGTATGCCAACAGCCAGACCACCTGAGCCTCATTGAAATGCCTCAGACCTCAAGCTACTCATGCAGGCTGGGGAAGAATCCACGTGGGCAAAGAACATCCTGATTAAAAGTCCAAATGTTTTCATAGTGAGACTTGTATGTGTCAGGACCATCTGCTGGTGGAATTAATAAGCCTTAGGTGCTAATTTGTTAAAGAAAAAGTAGGTATCTAGAAGTGAGAACAGAGAACTGAAAACAATCTTTGATGGCACAAGTAAAGGTGAAAAACCTAATTAGAACAGGACTTGGTGCTAGCCTCAGGACTGTAGTTGTTCCTGCTCCCACATCCTACAAATTGAGTACCAGGGTGCAATTTTTTTGAAAACCATTCCTTTCTTTGGAATTTTGTATTGTACTGTACTAAAAGACAATCTTGTTTATTTCCTGTTTTGTAGGTAATAGATGTGAATGAAAATATGTTTCAGAATGAGAAATATTAAACATAAATGACTGTGAATTGTCTAAGTCTGCCATTAAAGAGCGGTGGCTACATTTCTCATTTTCCCCCTAAATATTCCCCTTCTCTCTCCCCACTGTTGTCTTCCTCTCTCTCTCAGCTAGGACTATTGCAGTAGCCTCTGAATTGAACTCATGTCCTCCAGTATTTCCTCCCTTTGCAGGATCAGTGGAAAAGGCGTAACTGCCTATATAACTTCCCATCACCTTCAAGTTAAAGCGCCTTTTAAGACAAAGTCCAGTATGACTCATCTCCTTACTAGCTCTCCAGCCACAGCCCCAAATACTCCTACCTCTATTCTCACCAACCTGTTGGTCACTTCCCTGTAAGCTCCATGCTATTGCATCACTCCATGCCTCTGCCGAGACTTTCTCTGGTGGAAAAAGCCTTTTCAACCTTTTTTCGTTTTGTTGACACTTTATCTTCTAAGTCTTGGGCTCTTTGCCACCTGAGAGTCTTTGTTCAACTTCCAGTTTGAATTAAGCATACCTCTATGTTCCTTCTGTTTAATTCTATCAATCACTGGATTTTTTTTTTTTTTTTTTTTTTTAAACGAAGGTCTCCTCTTTTGCCAGGCTAGAGAGCGGTGGCTGATCTTGGCTCTCTGCAACCTCTACCTCCTGGGTTCAAGCGGTTCTTTCTCAGCCTCTGAGTAGCTGGGATTACAGGTGTAATAACCACAGCCGGCTAATTTTTTTTTTTTTTTTTTAGATGGAGTCTTGCCCTGTTTCCAGGCTGGAGTGCAGTGGAGTGATCTCGGCTCACTGCAACCTCCACCTCCTGGGTTCAAGCGATTCTCCTATCTCAGCCTCCTGAGTAGTTGGGACTACAGGTGTGGGCCACCACATTCAGCTTATTTTTGTATTTTTTAGTAGAGACACGGTTTCACCACGTTGGCCAGGGTGGTCTCAACCTCTTGACCTCATGGTCCACTGCCTCGGCCGCCCAAAGTGCTGGGATTACAGGCGTGAGCCACCGCGCCTCCCCTAGACGCTTTTACAATGCTCGGTCTCATTTTCAGTGTAATCTTCTGAGGTCAAGAGCAGTGTCTGATTTATCTTTGTGCCCATAAGCACCAAGTAGGAACCGACTGCTATTGAGTCTAGCCGGACGAAGGAAAAGGAAGTGCGCTTCTTAAATGTTTACCAGAGTAGAAAACAATATAGATTATAAAGAACTAAGTTCTAACGGCGAGTTCACTTATTAAAGCTGTGTGGTTATAGCAGAAGTTAAATCGGCACTGAAGCTTACATTAATGAAGGAATAAGAACTCACAGTTGGTCTGACGCTCCTCTCAAAAGCGCCATACTCCACCTCAGCTGCCGCCAAACACCTGGGCTCCTCCGAGCTCCCCGCTCACCTCCCCAGCCGGCACCATCCAGGTGGCTCTCAGTGGACACCTGCGTTGGTTGTCAAGAGCAACACAAAGCCGCCCATATGGCACATGTGCGTGATTTTAAAGTTCTAGCAGACTATTTTCAACTTGAAGGTATCTTATTAGGTTTGTTTCATTTATTAAAATTAAAAGCAAAGATTTGTCCCTGCCAAGTAAGAAACTGAAAGAACACAGAAACCCAAGGGGAAAATTGGAAGAAAGAAATTAACAATAAAGTACTGGTGTCGTAAAGGTTGGCAAGCTGCTACTGCCTTTTTTTTTTTAAATGGAGTCTCCTTTGTTCCCCAGGCTGGAAAGGCTGGAGTCCAGTGCCATGATCATGGTTCACTGCAGTCTCGACCTCCTGGGCTCAAGTGATCCTCCCACCTCAGCCTTTTGAGTAGCTGGGACCACATGGGTGTGCCACCATGCTCAGATAATTTATAATTTTTTTTGGTAGACACAGGGTCTCCCATGTTGCCCTGGTCTTGAACTCCTGGGCTCAAGTGATCATCCAGCTTTGGCTTCCCAAAGTGCTGGGATTACAGGCATGAGCCACTCTCCATGGCCAGCAAGCATCTTCTTAAAGGGCTAGATAGTAAATATTTTCAGTTTTCAGGACCATATGGTCTTTCTGGCAGCTACTCAGTTCTGCCATGATAGCATAGAAGTGGCCATAGGCAATACATAAATCAGTGTGGCTGTGTGGCAATAAATCTTTATTTACAAAAAAAGTGGGCAATGAGCTAGATTTTCCCAGAGGGCCAATATTTACACATGGCTTAATGGATTGAAAATGTGTAAATATGGTTTTTTTTTTTTTCAAGAAAAGCAACCAATTTGAGAAAATAACAGTTATGTTTAATCAAATAAAAATTATTCTATCGTGGAAGATTGATGGTTAAAAAAAAAAGTTTGACTGAACTTAACCTCATTATAAGTAGGTTTTGCAAGAAACAGAAATCCATATTCTGTTCATACTTTCATCTGTCATACTATTCACACCATCTTTCAATAAGTGTATATTTTTGTCTCCTCCAGTGAACTATGAGGGAAGGCTTAACCTTATTTATTTCAGTTTCTCCAGTGCCCATCACAGTGCTTGACACCTAGTACGCACTCAATATCTTATTTGTTAACCACTAAATTCAAGAGGAGCAACTGGGCCAATTCTAACTGCCAGTCATTTGGTCTCAGATATTTGATCTCAACATTGTAGTTGATAAATAATGCATCCATTACATAGTTTTCCAACTAACTGTGCTGTGGCTTATGTTCTTGGCAACAAGCCCATTTTTACAACCCTTCAGAATATTTCTGGAATCCCTTCCACCTGCTTTAACACCATCTTGCCACATAATGTGGGCCTTTGCTGGAGAAAGATTCCCTTGTCTTAAAACTCTTTTCTGCCAGCTCTAAGAGGAACTTCACCCACAGCCCTGGCTCTCTGGACACACACAGATCCCATTCTCACACCATCCAAGAAAAAGTGGGAAGGAGACTTCAGCAAATGAAACAGAACTCAAAACAGCAAACTTCACGACTTGCCCTCAGAGCCACTGATCTTCAGAGATCTGACAACACATCAGCAAGACCCTGGAATTTTGAATTAGAAATTAATTACCTCAATGGGGAGAATGAAGACTACCTGTGTAAGGTTGCCAGATTTAGCAAATAAAAACAAGAGGCTCCATTAAATTTGAATTTCAAATAAATATCACATGGGATATAATTATACTAAAGAAGCATAACTTTTTGAAAATCTGAAATCCGAGTTTAACGGGTCCTCTCCTATTTTATTGGGTAATCCTGATCTTGTAGGGTAGCCAGAGTTTAAAGAAACAGCTCTAAGACACCTGATGTCAAGGACAACAAATATGCAAAAAACACCATTTGCAGTCAAGGAAAAGAGAAGCAGAGAAGTTGGGCCACTTTACAGCAGAAAAATCATCCCACCTGGGCCTGAAGCTCATTACTTACCTTCCCTCTTGCTGCTATATGGGAACCTGTATCTATGTGTTTATTTATCTACCTATCTACCTTATTATTTATGTATCATCTATTTACAGATAGAGACATCTAATATTTTGGAGTAGGGCCCTAAAGTGAAGCCACCAACATTTCAATTGCTGGCCTCTGATCAACTGTGTGATTAGGGACAAATGTGAACCTCTCAATCTCAGTTCTCTGTGTACAAAATAGGAATAATAAATGGTAACTAAATCAGTAGGTTGATTTGCACTGAGACTGGTGCATATTGTAAGCATAATCATTATTTACTATCATTATTATTATCATTGCCTTTCTCTGTATTGTGACAAAATACTGTTACTGGTACCTTGGCTTCCTCACACACATCTGAATGCCACATCATTCTTCTGTGCCCAGAATAGTGCCTGGTGCAGAGAGAGCAGCCGGTAGTCCCTTGCTGAATAGCTAAAACCCTCTCCAGGAACTTACCCTATTCCATTCCTCTAGATGGCTGTGCCCTGGGCCTGGCCATCACTCAAAACTTCTCCACCTTCAGTATCGGAACCTCAGACATCCCATTTTCCAATTTGACCATTTCCTCTGGCCTACCTAGTTGTCCTAGAATGTTCTCTAGTTGAACCTCAGAGTCTAATTCCTTACTCTATCCTGTCCTTTCTCTAAGTACTTATTTCTAGATGTATGAAATTCACTAACTTACGAGTTTGAGTTCTAAATTCTAGTCCTGACTTGTTTGTTTTTGTTTTGAGACAGACTCTCATTCTGTCACCCAGGCTAGAGTGCAGCGGGGTGGTCTGGGCCCACTACAACCTCTGCCTCCCGGGTTCAAGCTATTCTTCTGCCTCAGCCCCCCGAGTAGCTGGGATCACAGGTACCTACCACCATGCCCAGCTAATTTAGTATTTTTAGTAGAGATGGGGTTTCACCATGTTGGCCAGGCTCGTCTCGAACTCCTGACCTCATGTGATCCACCCACCTCGGCCTCCCAAAGTGCTGAGATTACAGGTGTGAGCCACTGTGTCCAGCCCTGACTTTCTAATTCCCTGTGTTACTTTGGGCTTCTTATATCACCTCTTTGCTTCCATTTTTTAAATGAAAAAAGAATAAAAACCTGTGTCCTTCCCTTAATAGTGTGAAGAGCACTTTGAAAACTAGAAAAACAAATTGTTAAAGTCCTAAGACATACCTATTTCCTGGTATAGTTTGTGTTATTCATAACAATTAATAAGGACATGTGGCAAAAGCCCGGTTTACAGAGAATGGGATATCACATGTAATCACATCTGTATTTAAGTAGCTCAGCCTTCCAATTTCCAGACTTTCAGATCTATCATATGGTTGACCTTTTTTTAAAAAAAGCTTTCTCTCTATGTGATCTATATCATTAGAGCTCTGCGAATCTACCGCAGCCCATAACTGTTGGTGATAAAGGATAGAGGCCAATTTTCTTTAAACTGTGAGCTCTGTTCAGTATTGTAGTTTACAGTCAAGTTGCAGAATTGGAACATTTAATCTGTATGGCCCATTTAGCACAAGGGGAAAAGGGACCTCTTTGCAGAATGGGCAGCTTGATTTGCATTTAGTAATCACACTCAAGCAGTGGACCTGGGGAAATCACAGGAATTAGTGCCAGATATTCTCCTCCCTCTAGGTCTGAGATCAGGGGCGCATGGACCTGGTGGCCCGGAGTACAGTGCGGAGTCTCACTCAGATGCCAATGCTGAGGTGCTCTGTATCTACTATAAGGGAGACGATACCAACAAAAATGATTTAAATACAAGGTACAAAGGGATGACTGACATGAGTGGGTACTGACCTCATGCCCTGGAAGTCGGAGAAATGCAACGTCAATTCCGGATGGGGAAGCTGAGGGAGGCTTTGTGCAAAACCTGGCATCTGAATGGGAACCCTACTGCCTAAATTGAATTAGTTATTGTATTATTGAAATTATTGAATATTAAAATTTATATTAAGAAATGATAATATTTAAATAAAGGGTGATAATGGATGTGCCAGCCGAGTTCCACTCATTTTGGTGATGAGAAACATCCACAGCCTGTATCTGTGGTTCTGGTAAAGTCCCTTTAGAAAAAGAACAATAATGGATGATAAAACCATCACTGTTTGGAGAGCCATGCATTTAGAACTTTACAAACTTTCTCCTCCCTAATAAGTAGCAACCTTACAATGCATCCCAGGCAGTCAAACTCCAGGATCCACATTCTTAGTCTCTGTATGAGGCTGCCTTTGTAAGGCCTCAGTGTCTGGCATTTTGTAATGGAAAAATCTCTGGTATGTCCACAGATTGACTATAAGTCCTTGATTTTAAAGCATTGCCTTTCAAATCACTGTGGTTAGACACATAACGTTTTAGTCAGAACATTCTGCTAATTGTAACAACAGGAAAATAACAGTCACTTCTTTATCAGTGTTAATGGAGGAAAACAGTAGCATCAATAATCGAATATGGTGAACAAAAATCACCTGTTGATTGATTACATTAGATTACTTAAAAACCACATAACATGTTTGTTGCTAATTATGTGTGATTTACATACTTCTTATAACTCAGTATTCTTTGAGCATATTTGGAATGAGGCAAGGTGGTGGAAGAGACTGGGAAAAGGTTAATCAGGATTTAATATTGCTTCCTGGATATAAACAACCACAATTTTGATGGTGGGAATAACACAATCATTCTCTTTCAATATCAAAACCTATGCACCTCCCACCTCACAGGCTGGAAGAATTCAGAGCTTACCTGAGAAATGAAGCTTATCATCCATGTCTTCTACCACCATGGAAAGGTGCTTTGTACATAGCATGTGTGGGCTCTTTACAAAGTAGGTACACTGAAAGAATCCAAATATCTGGCAGAATAGAATTTCCTTTCATACAGTTAAATCACAAGTGAATTATACACACACAAAAAGAGGGTAGGAGTAAGCACTTGGAAAGGTTAAACGAGCAAAGCAAATTTTCCTAGTGCTCTTCCTTCAGAAAAGAATCTCTAGGAGCAATATATTCATTCCACTAGAGTGTATTACTTGGGCTAAGGGCCTAGGAAAGTCCCCTTGGCTGGCTAAGCATACAAAATCTGTTGCTTATTCCAATCTAGTATCTCTTCTCTTACTCTTTGGAAAACAGCATCTTAATTTTCCTTTATCTCTCCCCTATGAGTACAGACTTAGTCTGACCAAGGTACTCTGGCTGTGGAACTCATATGGAATTGATTAGACACTTCCCAGAAATCTGAATATTGAGCACAATGACATCAAAATTGGAAACAAAGCTGATTCATCCTCACAACAGCACCCAAAAAAGACTCTCCAAAGTTCCCACTGCCTGGACCCACAGAGTGGCCTGATATTTTTTTCTTTTTTAGACAAGAGTCTCCCTCTGTCACCCAGGCTGGAGTGCAGTGGTGTGATCTTGGTTCACTGCAACCTCTGCCTCTCTGTTCAAGCAATGCTCCTGCCTCAGCCTCCCAAGTAGCTGGGACTACAGGCACATACCACCACACCTGGCTAATTTTTGTATTTTTAATAGAAACAGGGTTTCACCATGTTGGCCAGGATGGTCTCCATCTCTTGACCTTGTGATCTGCCCACCTTGATCTCCCAAAGTGCTGGGATTATAGGCATGAGTCACTGCACTTGAAGCCAGGCCTTTTAACGCTTTTCACCTCATCACAAAAGAAGTGACACAGTCCTCCCTGGTTGGTTTACTATGGCACACAGGTAGGCAACTGATGCAAAATGCTACTTCAAAGACCCCTTCAATCAATTAATCAATGAGTATTTATTGCAAGGCACTGTGCTAGGCACTATGGAGAGTACATGGAAGATAAGACCAAAGTCCCTGCCCTCAAGGAGCTTACAATCTAGTTGGGAAGACAAGGCATAGATACAAGGAAAAGTAAGTAACAATACAGGAGTTAAATTAAAATGCAAGATAACAGTACAAGGTATTTCCAAAAGTAGTATCTGATTAATTACTAAATGAGTGGCATTGCTAGGGGTTGCAGGTAATTCAGAGGAAGAATGTCATAAAGGACTGAAGCATGAGAAGGCTTTGCAGACAAACTGGGGCTGGAGCTACCCTAGGACAGCTGGGATTTGGATGGGAGAGAAGGATGGAGATGGCATTTCAGGAAGGGGCAGCCATAAGACCAAAGGCACAGAGGTGAGACCAAAAGCAAGCAGTCTTCAGGGGTCAGGGAGGGCTCAGTGTGACTGGATACACAGTTAAGTTGTTTTGGATTAAAAAGGGCCTTAAAGACTGGGCGCAGTGACTCACAACTGTAATCCCAGCACTTTGGGAGGCCGAGGTGGGCGGATCACCGGAGGTCAGGAGTTCGAGACCAGCCTGATTAACATGGTGAAACCTCGTCTCTACTAAACATACAAAAATTAGCCGGGCATAGTGGCAGGTGCCTGTAATCCCAGCTATTCAGGAGGCTGAGGCAGGAGAATCACTTGAACCCAGGAGGCAGAGGTTGCAGAGAGCAGACAGCACGCCATTGCACTCCAGCCTGGGTGACAGAGTGAGACTCTGTCTCAAAAAAAAACAAAAAAACCTTAAATGCTCAAGTTTAGAAGGTTTAGAACATATCCTTTTAGCAATGGGAGTGAGGAAAACAACAGATAGAGTAAATATACAAAAGACTTAGCTAATCGAGAGAAAATATTCATCTTTAGGACATTTACTTGTGAATTAGGACGCTCTTTACTTCCAAAGAGGATTTGAAATGGTGTGTTCAGGGTTGTCAATTCCAAAGGAATAGCTCTGGGTCATCTAGATTTGGGTAAAGACTTCTGAGCCTCTCGATAATCCCAAATTATAACTAGCACAAAGGTAAGCTAACAAATTCCCTGATAGGCAGGCAGGAAAAATGCTCCCAAAAGACAAGTATCTTTACAAATGACAGAATATTTATTAACAATACCTTTAAAAAAAGATTACATATGCTAGATCACTGGTAAATATCATTTACACTGGGGTTGGGAACTCCCTGGGGTGTCATCTTTTTTTCATTCATTTTATTATTTTGTTGATTTTTTTTGCATGTGATTTTAAATTTCATTTTATTTTAACATAGAAGTAATCATATCAAACTAAGAAAGTAACACAGCTTAAAATACTGACAATATTTTTTTTTCCGGTTACCACCCTAGTTTCTACACAAATTGAATCCTGATTATGATTTTATTGGATAAATATAACTAAAAGGTTGAAAAGCTAAGTTATTTTATTTGTAAGCAAAAATGTAAAATTACAGCAATTTTGAGTTCTCTGAGAAGCTGGCAGCATGTTTACATGTGAAAATGTTTATAGAAAATTTCATTGCCTTTTATGTCACTGTTCCACTAGCATTGGCTTACAAAACCTTTCCCATTGTAACAAATAGTTCTTTTCATAAGAATACAGTTTTGTTGATATTGTCATTTTCCAATGTGTGATTTTAAGATTTAGAAGGTAAAGCGTATAAAGCAACTAGGCTACCTATTGCAAAACAGAATCATCAAGAAACCATACAGTTGTACTAAAGGTCTTTTATAGAGTCATATTAAAAATTCTTGCAGCAACTATTTGTTGAAATAGGTGAAATCTTCCAAACTCCATATGTAATTTTGATTCAAAAGAAGGGCTCTATTATTACAGATACACATAATATATATAAGAAATTTTTAAAGAAATTAGGAATCCATTGACAGAGAATTACTTTTTTAAAATTTACATTCAAAATAGATAAAGTTAAAGATAATAAAATTATCTTTTATCCTTTGAAAGACTTGGTTAACTATAGTAACTTTTGGTCTATGTTACTACAGGATATTTTACTTTAAATTTAATGTCTAAGATAATGCTACTACAAAGACAATGCTAACTTAGTTGAGTGTAAAGAAAATCTTACTGTACAATGCTAAATTCAGGGATGGGAATATTGCACAAGGTGCCTCTTGGGCAGTAAATTTAGCTTTTGAGATTGCAGCCATTCCTGAAACCATCTCAAGTTGTGTTGAACAACAAAATTCACAACAGCATGAGAAAACATATTGTATATGTCAAAAGGACTTGATTCAATGCATTAACCACTTGAAGAGTAATTTGCATACAGCAGTCTTGAGTTATAGACCAAGTCTTCAGCTGTTCTGCCATGAGATCCTTGTAAAACTGTACAAGTAATTTGCAATTTATTTACCAAGATGAATTTCAAACTCTGTCTTTAAAGGAAATATTTCAAATCATAATTGCATGATTCTGTTGCCCATAGCATTTTATAGCCGAGGAAAAAATTAATATCTACATTATATGTTAACTTTAAAAAATTCTATAAAACACTAAATATATAATAAAAAATGTGCATATAAGGACATATGTAAACTGCTTTGGTAACATCATATTACAGATGTCTTCAGTGCATTGCAGAGTTTCCAAAGAAACTTCAGACAAAGCTAGATTTGCTTTGAGGAAGTACTGTATAATGCCATTCCTAAAGAAGCAAAAACCATTTTTATTCCAGTAATAAGATGTACTTGAACAACAATATTACTTAGTACTGGGTGTCTTCAAAACAACTAGCTAAATGTTGCTTATATTATAAACAGTAAGTCCTTTAGATAACTTTTGTCATAAACTGGACCTAGCTGTGAGGGAAATCATTATTGTACTGATGGCTGACAGCGTGCATGCATTTGAAGTGGAAGCCCCGGATCCTCTTGCGTAGGCATCTGTAAAGAAAGAACAAATTCACTCAGAATGGCCCCATCCTGGCTGCAAAGGAAAGAGGGGCCACAGGGCTCTTTGAAACAGCAGAACTGCATTGATTTTACTAGAAATGATGATTTCTTAATGACGTCTAAATATCAGTTCTACGACTGTCTAGCTATGAACCTGGGATTAGGGTATAGGACAGCCTTGTACCTGTGTCAAAGCATTTGCAAAATGAGGATGTCCCCATCTAATGTGAGAATCAACTTCAATATTACTAGTAACAATACTGATAAACACCATGCTATGTCAATGATGCAACAAAATGAAGATTGCTATTCACTTTTAAACTCTATCTTTGTGCCTGGACACAGATGAATATGACACTTAAATCTTGCAAAAACTAGATGAAGACCAGGTATTGTTATTACTTCACTTAACAGATGCAATAATTTGGGCCCAGAGAAATAAAATAACTTGTCTAAGATCACCCAGCTAGTAAATGGCTACATTGGGGTTCAAACCCATGTCTGTCTAAATCCACCCCTTTTCTCCAAACAAAATAGCCTCAGTCCTTTTTTACATTTTCTTATGGGCCTTACATTTTTCATAGTAAGAAGCTATCAACTATCATTTGGGAGTTCTTCAATCTTGTAAGGTCGCTTTGATCAACATGATGAAAAATCTCTTGGAACAGATCATGTTTGGCTCACAGTCGTGTCCTTGTCATCTAATAACTACACCGATATAATTGCTTAATACATATTTTTGTAATGAATAAAACCAGGAATCATCAGCCTACCTAAAAATACCAATCCCTGCAATGATAAGCAAGTATGAAGTATAAAGTGGGATTTTTAATGAAGTGAGATAAATAAACCCCAACCTTGTATATTCATGGCCTGGAGATTACTTCCACAGCTCACCAAAAATCTGACTCCCTTTTGACAGAAGTTAGAGGCTTCGTTTGGTGAAATGTAGCAATCCAATTGTCACCAGTTTTGAGACAAAAATACCTTTTGTGTTTGTATGCAAAAAAACATGCAATAAATATGAACCCCATCCAGAAACACTGGCATATCACCCTTTAGCAGAGGGATGTCACATGGCTTAAAAGGCAGGACGGTGGTGAGGATTTTGTTCATAATTTAAAATATCACCTCTTTACTGATGTCTTGAAAATTTATTATCTCCAGCCTTCACTGTTTCCCTAATTTCCAAACTGCTAAATCTGAAAGCCTGTAAAATCTACACTTAGATATCTAACCACAATCTTTTTGCAAAATACACATAATAAAATTACCATTTTGACTCATTTAAAATGTACAATTCAGTGGTACTAAGTATACTCCAATGTTGTGCAACCAGCACCACTATAAAGCTCCATAACTTTCTTGTGACCCCAAATAAAAGCCAGTACCATTAAACCCCTATTCCCCACTGACCAGCCACTGTCAATCACTGACGTCACTTCTGTCTCCACGGATTTGTTTTTTTCTTTAAATAAATGAGATCACACAAAACAGCAAAAAATAATATGCTGCTAAGATATTTACAAACATGATATTTGCAAAAACAGAACTGAATGTGTTTGCTCAAAAAGAATATGCTATTCTCACATGCTATTCAACAATATTTGAAAGTGAAAATAATCTCGACTATAGAGAGACGTATACATTGATGCACGAGTTACATATACCCATTCAAAATAAATAATGAATCCAAAATATTTCCAAGACATTGAACTGCATACACTGTTTCACTGGAGAAAAAATGCTACAGCATACTTAACAATGCTTTTGCTTGTTCCTTTTGACTGTCATGCTTTTAACTTTCTAAATTGTAATTCTGGGGTTACATAGATGCAATGCAAACTACAAGGGTTGACATGGAAAAATCTTAGTGACCAATTCGGGGCTGCTTTAATCTGATTTTTGATTAGCAACTGAATAGATCAGTGAGGGCAAACTGATTTTTGCATGAAACTGCCTGTGGCCAGCGAACATCTGGAGAAGGGGGCTTAGTGTCCTCCATTTTTAAGTCTTCTTTTGCAGGCTGTCTTTTAAGCCCTGACTCATCTGGAAGGCTGATAAGACAGGCAGGAGAAAAGGGAGAAAAAAAAAGACATTCTCACTTGATATCTTTGGAATTCGAATTTGTTCACTGCTGCTGCCATCTCCTCCATCACTGAATGGCTTAATTTCTATTATATAATCTTCATCGAAAGGCAAGGAAAGCTCCACCGAAGTTTTATTTGTTTCAATGACAGATGTGCTGCTTTGTCTGTTCCATCTGTACAAGACCTGCCAATACAGAAAGAACAGGTGTCACCTGCTGTCTTCACAAAGACCTCAAAGATGGAACATTCATTTGTTTTCACCTCTGGGCACTACCAGCAAAATGCAGGGATGTAGAGGTTGTCTGGCTGCCCACTTGCATTTGGAAGGCTCATTTGAGGTGATGGCCATGACTGCAGCTACCTTTTCATTCCAAGGAAAAAGCTGAAAAGATATTACAACTGGGGTGTCAGCAACATGATTCTACCTACTGCCTGGCCTCTCAGAGGCTCAGTTGACACACCTGGGAAAATGTGAGTAGCTCCTGAAGGATTTACACTGCTCAGTTACACATTAAGGGCTTTGACATCAGAATAAACCTGGCCATTATGTGATCACAGGCCACTTTACTTTCTGAGCCTCACTTCAGTCAACTATAAAATGGGGACAATAATATCCACTCTTCTGGAGTGTTTTCAAGATTGCACAAGAAGGCTGGGTGTGGTGGTTCACGCCTGAAATCCCAGCACTTTGGGAGGCTGAGGTGGGTGGATCACTCGAGGCCAGGAGTTAGAGATCAACCTGGCCAACATGATGAGAACCTGTCTTTACAAAAAATACAAAAATTAGCCGATCGTGGTGGCACACACCTGTAATCCCAGCCACTCCAGAGGCTGAGGTAGGAGAATCGCTTGCACCCGGGAGGCAGAGGTTGCAGTGAGCCAAGCTCACGCCACTGCACTTTAGCCTGGGCAACAGAGTGAGACTCCATCTCAAAAAAAAATTAAAAATTAAAAAAAAAAAGATTTCACAAAGATTTAATCTGGTGAGGGCCTAGCTTAGAGGAAGCATGTAAGAAATCGTATCTCTGAAGGCTTGAAGAGAATCAGAGAACATACATGGCAAAGGTTAGGGCACAAGGCAGGCACAATAAGTGATGATCACGACTCTTTTAGAGACAGGACATTTCAGCACAGAGAGAAGATATGTGAAAGGCAAGAGTAATAACCCCTCCCCCATTCCTTCCCTTTGGAACCCCATTTTGTGGGGCTAGGTAGCAAATAGATAATCACTGTTACCTTGGACATATCTGTAGCTGGCAACAGTCCCCCTCATGCATCTTTGTTTTCATCTTGGTCCCCCCATGGGTTCTGAGATTAGGGTGGGATTCATTTGATAAGATGGCCAACTAGCTCTCCTAAAAACACATTCACCTGCCTGGGATTGCCCGTTCTGATTGGCATGGACTCCAATTAGGAACAAAATATGCAGATCTGGGAGTGTGCCTTTACCTATAGAACCACTAAAGCTCATCCTCTGCAGTTTCCCTTGACAATTAAAAAGATAGGGTTGGGTGAGGTCAGAGGTTCTCAGTCCTGGCTGCATGTTAGAACCACTTGGGTGCTTGTAAAATACTTATGCTCTAGCCCAGTGGTTCTCAACAGGGTGGGAAGGGCAGGGGAGCAATTTTGCCTTACAGGGAAGTGTCTGACAATGTCTGCAGATGTGTTTGTCAAAACATGTCCTACTGGTGTAGTGGGTAGAGAGACCAGGAATGCCGCTGAACATTCCACAGTGCACAGGGCAGTCATGCAAGAAAGAATTCTCTAGATCAAAGTGTTGATTCTGAGGAGGTCAGAAACCCCGCTCCAGTTCCACTCTAGCCTGCCTAAGACTACACAGAGGTGGGATCCAAGCTATACATATTTTTAAAGATCATCAGGTGATGTTAATATGGCACAGGCATTATGGATTAGAATAATTACATGAGTTCTCAAATGCAAGCATGATCAGAATCACCTGAAAAGCTTGTTAGACCACAGATTGCTGGGCCCCATTCCTGGAGTTTGTGACTACTTCTGGGATGGGACCTGAAATTCTGCATTTCCAAGAAGTTCCCAGCTAACAACAGTGCTGCTGGTCCAGGGATCACGTATTGAGAAGCACAAGATTAGCTCATCCTTCCCTAAGATTCCTTATAAATTCTGATCTGCTGAGGTTAGAGACATAAGGTCACTATTCTGTCTCAAGACAAAACCAGACACACTGAAATTCATAAAATTCCCTTAGAATGGTTTAGAGCCCATTTGTTCCCTGGTATTTCATCACCTTAATTTATGTCTCTCTAACACAAGGTGGAAAACACAATTTCCTTAAGGTAGAATGATTCATAAGTGTCCCCTCTTCTTCACAGCATCAGTTGTATCAGACTCATCATCCCCTTCCTAATGATTAGGCACAAATAAATCCTCAGGCACATTCAGGAGTGTCAAAGCTTCTCATCACAGCCCTCCAGGAGAATGGGCTGGCTGATGGGATGCAAGGTCACATCTGGCTTTGAGGAATAAATTGCTGCTTTGATTTACTTCTGGTCCTTGCAAGAGCTCAGAGGATTCAACTTGTTTCAAATATAAATCCAAAAGAAACACTTCTAGGAAAAAGCAACCCTCTTATCAGCACTGCTTATCAGTCTTACAATATTAGGGACTGCAGCAGAACCTAAATAAAGTCTTGTAAAACCTTTATTTATACCAAACACTTGACTGAGCTGATTGACTTGAAGGCTTTGCTTGCATTTGATATAATCTAGTGTAGAAGACAGGAAAAAATAGATTTGTGGGAATTAATGACAATAGCAGCAAATATTATAGACTACTTCCATTATTGAATGTCTGAACACCGTATGTTCTAAATCAAGGGTGTCCAATCTTTTGGCTTTCTTGGGCCACATTGGAAGAAGAAGAATTGTCTTGGGCCACATATAAAATACACTAATGATAATGATAGCTGATGAGCTAAAAAAAAATTCACAAAAAAAGCTCATTATATTTTAAGATAGTGTATGAATTTGTGTTGGGCCATGTTCAAAGCCATCCTGGGCCACATGCAGCCTATGGGCTGTGGGTCAGAGAAGCTTGTTCTAAATGCTTACATGGATTATCTCTTAAGGAAGGCAATGTTATTATTCTGATTTCAAAGATGAGAACCTGAGACCTGGAGATGTTAAGCAATTGCTCCAGGTTCCATGACTATTAAGTGGTGGACCCTGCATTCAAACCTAGGCAGTCTGGCTCCAGAGCTTGGATTTTTTTTTATTTTTTATTTTTGAGATGGAGTTTCACTCTCAATGTCCAGGCTGGAGTGCGATGGCATGACCTCAGTTTACTAAAACCTCCACCTCCTGGGTTCAAGCGATTCTCCTGCCTTAGTCTCCCAAGTAGTTGGGACTATAGGCATGTGCCACCATCTTGGCTAATTTTGTATTTTTAGTAGAGATGGAATTTCACCATGTTGGTCAGTCTGGTCTTGAACTCCTGACCTCAGGTGATCCGCCTGCCTTGGCCTCCCAAAGTGCTGGGATTCCGGGCATGAGCCACCGTGCCCAGCCACGGAGTCTGGATTTTTAACTAAGACTAGCTTGGCTACTACCTGTAGGGCTCTGGACAAATTGCTTTCCCTCTCTTGTCTCTGTCTTCAGGAATGCAAACCAAGGGTATTAGACAGTAAAACACTAGTGGTCCACGGGTTATAAGCAGTCTGCATATATTATTTGTTTGGCCATCATAGTGTTATATATATATATTTTGAGTTAGATGTGAACATTTAAAAACCAAGAAACCATACATTAAAAACTTGTTGGTTCTACTGAAAAACTGGAAGATATGGCCACACTGGTTGCTATGCTTTCAATGCTTGTCCCTCCAAAACCCATGTTGAAATTTGCCATTTAAAAAGCATTAAGAGGTGAATATTTAAGAGATTATTAGGCCATGAGGTGATTAGGCTCCATCCTCACAGATAGAATTAGCACTGTTATGAAAAGGTAAGTCAGCTCTCTCTCCCTTCCCTCTTCTCTTCTCCCTTCCTTTCCCTCCTTCTCCCTCCCAGCACTGTGAGTCAATAAACTTGTGTTGATATTAATTGCCCAGCCTTAGGTACTCTGTTCCTGAGTAAGACTCTACAAAAGTGGGATCCAGAATAAAAAAGACTAAGACAGCGGTCTACATTCCTGTCTGGAAACAAATGGCTGGAGTTGAGAAATCTCATTCTGAACAGTTGCTGGTGATAGTCTCCAACACTTCCAATTTTGCCACATTGTCACATGCCTACCTTGGGACCTTTGCACCTCCGTTTTTGCAGTACTTGAGACATTCCCAGAGAGCTGCCAAGGCCCAGCTGAAATCTCACCACTTGAAAGTGGCTTTCCTTGGCCTTTATATATAAAAAAAATTTCTCCATGGCTTTCTTTATTCCCCTCACTCTGGCTTACTTTTCCTCTGTAGTACTTTGTTACCACTTACTATATTCATTTATTGCTGGCAGGCAGAAGAACCAAATGGCTAAATGTAGAACGCGGGATCCATACTGCTATATTCAGATCCTGGGTCTTCAACAAACCAGCTGTGTGACAACTTACTAAACCCTGTACCATAGCTGTACACCTGTAAAACTATGGCTAATAACTGGACCTACTTCATGGGTTATTATAAAGTCAAGAAGAAGCAGGGCGTGATGACTCACGCCTATAATCCCAGCACTTTGGGAGGCCGAGGTGGGTGGATCACCTGAGTTCAGGAGTTCAAGACCAGCCTGGACAATTTGGTGAAACCCTGTCTCTACTAAAAATACAAAAATTAGCCAGGGATGGTGGTGGATGCCTGTAGTCACAGCTACTTGGGAGGCTGAGGCAGAAGAATCGCTTGAACACGGGAGGTGGAGGTTACAGTGAGCGAAGATCACACCACTGCACTCCACCCTGGGCGACAGAGGGACATTCTGTCTCAAAATTAAATAAATAAAATAAAAATCAAATTAAAAAATAAAGTTAAGATGCATTGGGAAACTGCTTTGTATATGTATTAGTGTGTAGTTTCTGAATGTACTGAGTCAACATAGCTGATTTATGTTATCTGCCCGGCTCTGTAGGTAGTTTAATTTGTGATACTCTCTTTTTAGCTCTAATGTCATAAAGTAGCTTAAGGATTTGTGTTGACAAAATATTCAGGGCCTCAAACTTTCTAAAGTCAGCTTCCTGTTTAGACTATCTACCCAAGCTGAGATCTAAAGGATCCAGACCACTTAATAGAGAAGGGAAAATAAACCCTCACCCCAACACCTTTGGTATCTGGGAGGAAAACTTAATTTTGGAAAGGGTCAGTCTGAGATAAACAATAGCTATATTTAATGGGTCAAATTCTCTAGCAAAGGTCAACTCTTCCATTGTAATCAGATCCACTTTTTATTCAGCCTCTAATCCCACCCTAAAAGTGACACTAGGGAGAGTTTTCTGAGATGTCATGGGAGGTGAGATATCATGGGAGGACACACGGACACACACACACACAGAGTTGTTCATTGGTACCTTGATAATTCAGGTAATTGGCTTCAGGACCTCCCTAAAATACCAAAATCTGTGGATCCTCAAGTCCTGGCTATACAGTGGTATAGAATTTGTGTATAACCTAAGTATATCCTCCTGTATACTTTAAATCAACTCTATATTACTCATAATACCTAATATAACATAAATGGTATGTAAATAGTTGTTAATAGTTGTTATGCTCTATTGTTTTTAAAATCTGCATCATTGTCATTGTATTATTTTTTGTCTTTTTTTCCTGAATATTTTTGATCCACAGGTGGTTGAATCTGAGGATATCGAACCTGTGGATAATTATGTATCTCTAAACATTCACAGGTATATGTAGCAATTCAAAATGCATAGCCAGTTACAGTGACCTTCCTTGGGGTCTAGCTGAGGAGGTGTAGGGTGTCTGGCTCCTCCAATACCATCCATAAAAAGAAGGGGGAGTGATTGAGCTAGATGGAAATTAAGATGAATTAGGAAAGCGTCCTCTCCCACGATCTGGTCTAACCCTGGTAGCCACTCTCTCCTCCACTGCCAACACATGTGGTTTCTTTTTTTTCTTTTTTTTTCTTTTCTTTTTTTGAGACAGAGTCTTGTGATCTCAGCTTACTGCAACCCCCGCCCCCCAAGTTCAAGTGATTCTCCTGCCTCAACCTCCCCAGTAGCTGGGACGACAGGCACGCACTACCATGCTAATTTTTTTTTTTTATTTTTTTAAGCAGCCAACCAATATTTTATTTAAACCTGTGAAATGCTATGCAATTGCTGGGGAGTGATTTACTTCCAGTTATGTGGTCACTTTTAAAATAGGTATAATGTGATGCTGAGAAAAATGTATGTTTTGTGGATTTGTGGGAGGAGAGTTTTGTATTTATTTGTTAAGTCTAGTTGTTCCAGGTCTGAGTTCAAGTCCTGGATATCCTTGTTGATTTTCTATCTCGTTGATCTATGTAATATTGACAGTGTAGTGTTAAAGTCTCCCACTATTATTGTGTGGGAGTCTAAGTCTCTTTGTAAGTCACTAAGAACTTGCCCTATGTATCTGGGTGCTCCTGTAATGGGTGC
>PVKP010001067.1:0-31395 GCA_004027715.1 Plecturocebus donacophilus
GCCTCCAACTCCTTCTCGGACATCCCCAGCGCGCGCGCCGGCGCCCGCTCCTCCCGCCCATGGCCGGTTTAGCTCCAGGCCCGCTCCCCGGCGGAGCCGGAGGACACCCAGGGAATGGAGACTTCGCGGGACTCCCCACCCCTCCACACCTCTCAGGTTTCCAGGCGCTGGGGGCCCTGTGCGAACTTGACCGGCTTCAGAAAAGCCGAAGGCCGAGTTTGTACTGGCGCGCCCAAGTTGCGTTCTGGACTTTGGAGATGCCAACTTCAGCCCGGACACCTGGGCTGTGCCATCCGCACTACTCAGGCGGCACAGCGTATGCGTGACTCTCCCCATGCCCTGGCAGTCTCGAGTCCTGTCTCCGTCTGCTTCACTCTCTCCCCTTGTCAGTATCCACTTCCTCCAGCTGAGGGGCCTTGCCTCGCTATTGGGAAACGCTCTGCAGATGTCAGGGCTTAAGACAGGAGCTCCCGCCCCCACCGCTGTGGTCAAGGAGGGCCAGGATGGGGGTGAGCAGCCAAAGCGAGGGGAGAGTGTGGGGGCAGTGCCGCTGTGTTTAGGACAGTGTTCATCCCTTGACAGGCTTATAAAACACATCTTGAGTTACATTCAGTCCACAAAAATCTTCCTGTGCTGTGGGTGTCTGACTTTGTCTTTCACAACTTAGAATTATTTTTAACTCTTTAATTTCTTTGGGACTTTCCCAGGCCGAAAATCTTGAACCATACTGGACCGAAAACAGATTCTGATTTATAATACGAGTATTGGAGTGAACGTCAAAACGTCCAAGGTCATTTTGACCTTTCTTAAAACCGTTAATTACTAGCCTACCTGTATGTGGCTCATTTCCCACATCGGAAGAGAGAAATGAGTCAGTTGGAATGACTGTTACTCTTAAAATACGTGTAGAGAACCAGGCATTAATCTCACTTTGGGTGCTGGTGAAGATTCATTCAGTAGCTAGTGTTCTTTTATCGCGGGAGGGTTTGGAACTTTTCAAACTTTCTTTGTGGCTTTATGCATAACTTACTTTGACTTTATCAGACAATGCATCGCAGTATGGGAGCGATTTAGCCCGCTGTGGAAATGCAGTGGCTTTTTAGAACAATTAAGTAGGTTATTTTAAGAGAGAACAACATGTTTTCCAAAACAATAACTTGGTAGAAACAAATAGCAAGAGTGTTTGGCAGGCGGTTTTTGGATGTGCTGCAGGTTTTCCTCCCTTGTTGCTTATTTTTATTGATAAACATCCCTAATGTGTGTCACGTCTCTATCTCTCCCCTTCCCTCTTTTTTCTCAAATTATGTAACTTTCGAGAAGAGGTACTTCTGTGATAAACTCTTCAATTAAGACCGTTTATAAGATAGATTTGGAAATTAAAGCCCCAGTTGCATTTCAGTAACTCATTTTAGTTATTTTAACTGTTCTGTGCTTCTGTTTGCCTAGTTTATGATTATAAAACCAAATATTAGCTTTATGTCAGGCATATATTGTGAAATCGTTTGGAAGGAACTGATAGTATCACATACTCATCCTTTTCAACCAGCTTCCAGTTTTCTACATGAGTCTGGAGTGATGTGAAAGAATTATCTGTTTCACCTGCGCACAAACAAGTAAGGACAGTGATGTTAGCTTCTGGGAAGTTCAAGTGTATAACCTGAGCTTTAGAAATAGATTTCCTTTTTCGAATTAATTCATTTTCACTTTGAATAAAATGAAGTTTTGATGAGATTTTTTGAAAATTTGAAGACTTTTGTATTAATAGATGTGATATTACGACCTGAGATGGTTTGAAATTGCTTTGCAGTGATAGCTTCTTTTACAGAAAGTTTTAACAGAGTTAACATCTCTTGAACAGCCAGTATACAGTCATGCATTGCTTAACGGCTACGACTGGGATATGTTCTTAGAAATGCATCCTTAGGCATTTTCATTGTGCAAACATCATAGAGTGTAATTACACAAACCTAGATTGTGTAGATTGCTACAGCTACTACCTAGGCTATATGGTATAGTCTGTTGCTCCTAGGCTACAAATAATATTACTAGACTACAAGGCATGTTACTGTACCTAATACTGTAGGCAGTTGTAGCACAGTGATATTTGTGTATCTAAATATATCTAAACATTGAAAAGGTAATGTGTTAATTTACTATGGCTATGACATTACTAGGCGATAGGAATTTTTCAGCTTCATTATAGTCTTATGGGACCATTGTAGTATATGTGGTTAGTTGTTAACCAAAATGCAAGTGTGAGCACTGGGATCTCTAACACCTGGGTTCAAAACCCTATAGGATCTCAGGAAAGTTGCTGGGCCTCTCTATGCTTTCGGTTTGCCCGTCTGTAAAATGGAGCTGATACTAGGACCTTTTCTCTTAGGTTTTGGGAGAATCGAAAGAGATAATGCCTAACAAACTAACATTTGCCTACAGTATTTGGTCAATAAGAACTTAATGCATATCTGTTGTTATTATTAATAATAAATATTGCATCATGGATTAAAAGGGTTCCCAGTGCCTACCACAATGTATCAAATATAGCATATACTCAATACATAGTTATGGAACAAAATAATTTTGCAAGTTCATAATTGCAGAAGTAAAATAGAAACTAAAGAAGTAAGTCTGTCAAATCAGTAAGCATTCTAATATTGTTAAATATTCTTGGGTGGAAAACTTTTTATTTGAAATGTGCCAATGAAGTAATGTCTGTATTTCAGTTTCTGATGATTGTGAATTTGGGTTGCTATTTTTTTCTATTTACAATAGACTTAAAATATGTGCAGATTTCCAGTTTAAATCAGGATAAATAAGATTTTCTGCCTTTAAGTATTCAGAGTGCAAATTGGTGATTATAACGCTTGGAATTTGTTACCAGAGAGACTGTCCTGGGGGCAAGTTAATCTTTAATGAGTTGTATTTTTATTAGTAGAGAAATTCTTCTACGCAATGGACCAAAAATTCAGTGAGTTAAAATAAGGGCAATAGGGTAGTAGTCAAATAAATGAAATACCATTCTTAGATAATCATTGAAACTTCAAAGAATTGTTACAGATAAAAACCAGTAGGCCAAAAATGTAGGGAAATATCAGTATTTTTTCTTTTCTTTTCTTTTTTTTTTTACTGGTGGGTTGGAGTCTAGTAACTACTTCAAAACAACCATGCAGAGTATCTGATGTTTTTGCTGTAAATGACGATTATCAGTTTTATTAGTTTACAGTTTTATAAAGGGAAATTTACTTTGAAGTTTAGGTTTTTGATGGATATGATCAGCCTTAGAATGAATACCGTAGACAGCATTTTTAATGATAAAGATGATAAAAATAAATTTAAATATATTTAATACTGATGTTCAAATGTAAATTTCATGTTTCATGTGAAATAATAGTGTTGATTTATTTAAGTCAATTAAGTTTGAGTTAAATTAACTCAAAGTTATGAGTTACATATGGTAACTCACATTGAGCCAATGTGAGTTATGATTGGCTCAATGGAGGAAACGGAGGAGAGTGTCATAGAAAATCTGGGAGAAAGTAGGAAATAACTGAGTCAAGAGAATCGGAGATACAGTCTTGGTGTTTGCTGCAGTACTGAGGCAAACACAGGATTCCTATATTAGTACATTTCTTTTTAAAAGTATTTTTCTTTGTAAAAACATGTATGTGTACTATAAAATTAAAAATTCCCATATATAACACAACACTTCAAAGTATTATTTAAAAAAAACTTCCCACATAAAATTCAGAAGCACAGGCATTTTCAGAGCTTGGGAATCCCTTCTTTCAGTAGAGAAAGTAGTGAGTGTTAAGCAGTGGGGCCTGTGGTGGGGAGGAATGGCCTATTTTCATGAAAGGAGATTGACATCTGGTGGGGGTTTATAATATTGCTGCTAAAGACTTTGAGAACTATGTTGCATTTTTACAATGATAGGCAGAACTGGGATCATTTGCTACTGCTTGAGTGAGTAGCAGAGTTAGCCACTAAAACAGAGGTTGTCATACATCATTGATTAAAAGTAGGAGCAGCAACTATGTTATCTCTTTAATTCTGCAAACTTTAATGGATTTTTAAAATGGTTTGATGAACAGATAATAATTTAGACATTTTTCATGGGAGCAGGAAGAAATACGAAGCCAAAAATGTATGAAAATGGGGGAGTACTGAAAGCGAAGATAAAGAGTAAGGCTTAAACAAATAGAGTTTTCTAGCTAATGCCTGATCAAGGCTAATAAACAGCAAAAAACAAGTCAAATAACTTTATGATCTTAGCGATTAAGAGCACAGGGCTCTGGGCTAAATCTGGATTTGAATCTTGGTGTTACCTTTTAATAGGGAACTTGGGAGAATTCATCACTTGCGACCCCATAACAGGGGAGTTAGTAATAGTTTTTAACTCCTCAGGTAGTTTTGACAATGAAGGAGAAAAAGGTGGTGTAAGCCGTTCCAGTGCTGGCAACAGAGAAAGTGCTTAATAAGCTAATAACAACATTATTCACTGTAAATAATAATGTATAAAATGCACGTTCTTATGTTGATCGTGAAAATCAAGTATATTGGAAACTTTAATTTGGACTTAAATTATCTTATGATTAATGAACATGCACAGCTATCTAAATATTATTGGTCTTCCTGGCAGCTCGCCATGTGTTGAGTGTACTTGTAAAGGTGGGTGAGTGCGTACTAAGTAAAGCTCCATTAGACATGAGTGTGCAATTCTAGATATTGCTAGGATGAGAAGGTTTTTCATTCTTCTTAGTTGTAAACTGTTCTTGCTTTGTGTGTTTTCCATTCTTTGACTGGTCCTGAGCCATTCACTTCTAGTATGGTTTACTAAAGACTAGCAGCAAAATCAGTTAATCTCTCTTCTAGTTGTACATTGCTCTGAATTTGAGTCATTCACTGGTGTATAGAAAGAAGCTTTTTTGAAGAAAATGATCTGCCTGGGTTAACATGTTTCATTTGCTCACCTGTAAAATGGGGATAATAATAGTCCCACTTTATGGGGATATTATGAACACTGAATGAGAAAATGTATGTAAAATGCTCAGCTCAGTGCCAGGTTCATGGTGCTTAATAAACATCAGTTCAGATGCAGCAGTAGTTTCACATAATGGATAAAGATTTCAAAACACTAGAAAGAAAATGCTTGCTAAGTCTTTTTTTCTTTTTTTCTTCTAATTGCATGTGAATCCTTTTGTGTGTATGTGTGTATGTGGGGGTTGTTTGATTTGTTTCTTGGTGAAAGTCTTCCTCAGAAAATTAGAAAGTTTGTTAAGACAATTTATTTGAGCCAGAAAGCATAGTTGAAATTAAAATTGCTTTGTAGATTAAGTGAAAAAACACATCAAGGTTGTATAGCTTGGCAGTAAAGAGCTCTGGAGCTGCTTTCAGACTAGCTTGGATCCAGGAGGTCCTCGCTTTGCTTCTTGGAAAGTCCTGTGAGGATACACTGAGAAGGGCATTAAAACCTCATGCTCATGGGCATGGAGCAAGCACTCTCAGTCACTGTTATCTTTATGGAGAATTGGGGGGTTTTGGTGGAGTTGATCATTGATAAGTTAACCACACAGCTAGAGAGGTTTGTTATTCCCATGACTTTTACAGGCAGGAATGTATTTGGCTGCGACTAACAGGAAACCTTGACATAGAGTGGCTTAAGCAAGCCAAGGGTATGTCTTCTTCACCTAATGAGAAGTCTGGGGCTAAGCAGTCCAGGCCTCAAGAGCTGCTCAAGGGCAATGGAGCCCATTGTCTTCCCTCCTTCTGTCTCCTCCATCTTCAGCCGGTGGCCTTTTGCCTTATTTTTGCACTACGGTTGTGGCTGTATCTTGAACTGTGTCTGTAGTTTATGCAGGTAAAAGGTGGAAAAACAAAAATTACTTTCTCTTAGAGATTTTGCCTTTTTATGTGACAAAGAATTCTCTCTCCTGGAACTCCCATTTGTACTTCTTCGGCCACCTTTTGTTGCAAGAGACTCTGGGAATGTGTCATCTTTTTCCAGCCTCACTAGTAGAAGAAGTAGGCAAGACGAAGGGGGTCAGAATAGATGCTGAATGATTCGCCCCATAGTTTCTTCCCAGTAGGCAAAGCAGAGAAGCATTGGCACCCAAAATTGCAATCTGTGACTGAAGCCAAAGCGTACCTGTATCAGAGACTTTGGACTGTGCCGATAATCTGTAGGAACTTATATTATTTAGTAACATTATATATCAGTAGAATTTTTTTCTTTCTTTTTTTTTAAAAATTACAATTTTTTTTTTTTTCATCAGGCAGCCCCTGAACCAAATAGGTTCTGAGAGACTCCCTAGAATTTCTTTCTTGGCATAGTCCAGAAATAAACCTAGATCTCAAAGAGGAAACAACTTTGATCATCTAAAACTCTTCTCATGTTGTTACTCCTTTTATGAACAGGACCTGGGGCCACTGGGTACTGGAACTATCTCTAAAAATTCTCCATTGTTTTCTCCATGTCAAATGTTTTTTTTTTTTTTGTCCTTAGAAAATTACATAGCGCATAAAAATGCTTATTTTACTGTTTATTACACTAAGATACCCTTTCTGTTCTCCCTCCTCCCACCTTCCACACATGCCAGATTTCTTTTAGAATTGACAGGTTCAGTGCAGTTCATGCCTCTGCCCTTTTGGCTTTTTATAGACTGGTCACTCAGGTAAAATCTGGCCAAGAAGGCCAGAATTTGTTCAGAACCATTTTGGAGACAGTTTGACAGAATTATCATCTCATGTTTTGTCCTTTGAAATTGTCCAAAATGATGAGCTAATAAAGTAGTTGACTCATTCTTAGTTCATTTTAAGAGAGTTCTTACTTAAAAAATGTATAGGGTAATAGTGACCACATATATTCCTTTATATAAAATGTTTAATAAACTGTAAGGGATGAGGCACAATTTTAATGCTAACTTACAGTGGTTTTGCAGTGTGTAGGAACAATCTTGGCCAGAAAATCTTGTTATGCTGCAAAAGTCACCAAATTCAGTGTCTAATACTTGTTGTACTACCATTAGGTAAGTCTCCAAAGTGCACAAAACCATCATAGAAATGTACCATGGATGCTATACATTTGTAAATGGTTTTCCTACCTTCCAGGCTACTAATAACTGTTGATGATGAATGCAGTTGTATTTGTAACAAGTATTAAATCTCGTTCTCATTTATGATGCTGGGTTATAAAAAGATAACACATTCTATGTATCAAATGGTTTCCCTGTTATAGTGAAAATGATAAACCACATTGTTAGTCTGCATATTGAGTTAATCTGGAGCTTAACTGTATCTCTTTTATAGGAAGGTGATTAAACATAGGATTTGAAAATTAGCCATTGCTGTTTTTTTCCCTCGATTTTAAAAAGTAATACAGATTTATATAGAATACTTGAAAGTATAAGCATATGTAAAAAAGAAAAACCAAAAGTCATTCCTAAGTCCAGAATCCAGCAATAACCACTGATGATATTTTAGGAATTTTTTTCCTGGTCTTTTGAAAATATGCCCACACATAATTTATTTTTGTCATGCATATTGAGTTTCTACCATATGTCAGGTACAGTGTTAAGCTTTGGGGATGCAGATGAAACCAAAAGAATTACCATCCCTACCCTTCTGTGACTTAAATTCTACACTGGCATCATACCTCCCATCTTTTTCACTTAGCATTGTATCATAAATATTTTCTGTTTCATTAAACGTTGTTGAAAAACATGGTTTCAAATGTCTATATAATTCTCTTGTTGTATTATACTTTGTTTAAACACTACAACATTTTAGAATATTTTTAGGTGGCCAGACAACGGAATGAGCCCCATGTTTCTACTCAAACTGCCCAGGATTCAGATCCTGATTCTATCATTTATTAGCGGTGTGGCCTGGGACAACTTAATAACTCATTTAGCCCAGTCTTCTCCTCTCTAAAATAAGGATATAAAGTACCTATCTTCCAGGTTGTGAAGGTTAGAAATACTGTATCCACAGGTGCAAGGTGTGGAGCAGGTAGTCAAGATATGGCAGATGACGAATATTTATCCTGCTATCCCAACCACTTTTGCCTAAAAACTTTTCATGCATTTTTAATTATTCTCGTAGGAAAAACCTTATTAGTGAAATTTTGGGGGGCAAAGGACATGGAAATGTTAAGGTTCCTGATCAATTTTGAAAAATTATTTTCTGGGAAGTTTTGCAGGTTAGGCAGAAGAGACCACAAATCTGCAGGGTATCTGCTCCTTATACCTGTGGTTCCCACAGTCTGTTATTAAAAAGAATTTAATTACCAATATAGAGTTAGAGCTCCATTTTCCCTTTTTCACTGAAAAATTTAAGTGATTTTTATCTTACCTGCTTAGCATGTCTGTGGATCAATATTTTTTTAAAATAGTGTGCATGAAAGTCAAATGCGTTTTTTTTTTTTTTGGATGGGGGGTAGACTGTGGCTTCCCTCTCAGATTCCAACTTTGTAAGTTTGAGAGTAGTGTTGGCAGTTTAGGCATTTTGAAAAGAGTCTTGTATGAGTCTTATGGAGAGGGTCCCAGTATAACACTTTGAGAAACATTCCAAGGTGGTTAGAGGATGGTGAACTCACTGAAGTTAAGAAGATTCAGGTTCTTTTCTTTCTTTGATTCCCTTTACCTTTGAAGCTAGTACTTTTTCCACATTATTAAACCGTCTTGAAGCATTTTAGCCTAGGAACATAATTTATAACTGGCATGTTGTTTATAGTAGCTCGTTTTAAGGGACTTGGGGGAGGAGCACAAATCTATGTTTTCTTGTGGAGGGCAATATTGTCATATTGCAGTAGGCTCATAATACATTCAGTTTTCCTACAGACTCCCATTAAGTTAGGTATAATAGACACCTACATAATATATTATGAAATAATTTAAAAATGAAGTTTTTATTGTAGAAATTTAAAAAGCAATATGAAGGAAGCTTTTAAAAAGAAAAATAATCATCAGCAATCTCACTATGCTAAGAACCATTTTAATTTTTCAGCCTTGAATTAGAGTTTATGTAGTTACTGATGTAGTATTATTAACTACTGTTTTGCATTCAGCATTTTAATCTATTAAATATTTTCTGTATTTCTAAGCAGTTTTCAGGATTAAAATTTTATAGTTGAATAATGTAGCACATTTGGTTGAAAAAAATTTTTTATAGTTATGAACTACTGTATAATGAACATGATTACATAGCTTTTTTTTCTTTGTGACTGTATTCTGAGAAAGAAATTTGAGGAATCTGAGTACTGAAGAATGATGGTAATTGCAAAAACAGCAGCCAATTTGTATTGATCTCTTATACTTTGTGTGGGGCATTGTCCTTAGTGATTTATGCCTGTGCGGTCATCTCAGCCTCTCAGCAACAATTCATGAGATACAGGTGCCCATTGGGATCTGTATTTTACAGGAAAACAAAAACCGTGAACATTTTAAATTTGGAGCCCTGCTTTCTTTTTGGAATCCCAGCTAGATCTAGAGACTAGTTTTCTTCTTAGGTTTGTTGTAAAGTCTAGACTTTTGTATATTGTGGAGATGTATTACAGCTGAGTTTAGGATGACAAACTACCCTACAGAATAGGTTGCATTGCTTCTTGAGTGCCCTGCTGAAATGCAGAGGAGTTTGATGTCAGGCTCAGGGGTGGGTTAGAATTCTCAGTGAGAATGCATGCAGATGTTTCAAAACTCTGCCTTCTACTAGCTTTGGTTATGTTTTCTTAGTTTCTCCCTTTACAAAACAATAATAATATGTCTCATCTAGGATTATGATAATGTTTATAAGCCTGGCACACAATTGGTGCCTTGTAAATAGTTTGTATTTTTCAAATTCATCTTCTGTTCCTCTGTGGCATCTGGCCCAGAGCTGTGAAAATATCTGGATTATGTTTATAGAATAAATGACCCATGATGGATTTAAAAGTTTGTCTCATTTTGGGCTAGTGGACCTGGCATTGACCTCATGGAATACAGCTTTAAAGCAAAGTCACGTGCTTGGCCTTAAGAAATGCCAAACAGTTTTGCCTTACGCAACTAAGTCAGAGCAGTTCTCCACAGGCAAGGTGATCTTTCTTCACCTATAGTCTAGGAAGTATGTAGAAATGTTTTACTTTTAGTGATAGTACATTAGTGTGGAGTTTTGAATGAGGATACGTAAAACTTAATTCAAGTAAGGTTAATGTTAATTTATATTTGTATCTAATCTGGATTAGTTTTATAAATTGAAACCTGTCAAGGTTAATATAATTTCAGTTGCAGGCATTTAATTATCTTGTTCTTAGAATAATACATCTCTAGATAGTTGTTTAAATGTGATTTCAAAACTTCTCAGATAAGAGATAATCCATTCTCAAAAATAAGAGTAGTCTTTTATGTCAGCTTGTTCACTGCACTAAGATTATCATTGAGTTATTTTGAGTTAGAGGGAAATAAACCACTTCTCTCCACAGAATGGTTGATTAGGAGTCAGGTGCCTTGAGTTCATGACCCAGTCTTGCCACTGACCTGGCCACCTTGGACAACCTCTCAGGGTTTTGCATTAGATGCCCCTTAAAATCTCTTTCAGCTCCTGTATTCCATGTCTTTTGCACAGTAAACAATAGAAATCCAATGGTACTTTGAACATGGTGTTGGAAACTGAGTTAGTTCTCCATACTTGAGTAGCTTTGGTAGGAATTCATCTTGATCTATAACACACATGAGCATTTACAGCTAATGGGAAATGTGGTAGAAAGAGGGTAGTTGAAGTGTCTTGGCTTTGGAGAAGCAAGTATTCATCAGAGAGCTAACCACGAGCTCTGTTTCTAATATCTTGGCAGTCAAATTTGCAGCATTCTGAATTCTGTAAGGTTTTCTACAGTAATTGAGCAGCGACTACAGTGTAAACCATAGTTGAGACTTGGTGTCGACATACTGTACTAGATGAACAACAGATTTTATACTTCCTCAAGTACTCAAGTAGGATCTTTTTGTTACATTTTCCTTCTCCTCTGCTAATATGTCCAGTTATCAAGCTTCATGTACCAGGCTTGATATCTAACATCTAAACCACTGCAGTTGCAGGGCAGGAAAATAGGAAAATGTAATGTTGTATATTAGGGTTAAATTTCAATAAAAAATAAAGACATCTATATCTGTCCAGATTTCAAGTATTTTCAGAATTGTTTTAATTGCTTATTGATTATTGAGAACTAACACCGTATTTTTTTATATTCTGCACAGAAGACCACTAAATCTTATATTATCTATGTTCTGAGTTGGTCCCTTTATCATAGTATGAGCTTTCTGTTGTTGTTTAAAGCATCACTTAAAGCAAAGGCAATGTTTTGGTAAGATTTTATCTTTTAAATTATTTCATATTATGATTTAACTTAAAGTCAGAGAAATGTCGTTTGACTTGAGTGTTGCAGGACGAATCATGTAAATAAATTTTTATTTTAATTTGGGGAAGAGTGAATTTTTTAAATGAAAAGATTTTCTATAGGAAAAGGAAACCTGAGATTATCATAGATTTAGAGAGGTTTTTTTTTTTTTTTTTCCAGGGATCTATAATTTGCTAAAACATTGTTGGCAGTTATGTTATCACCTAATCAGAAAGATTACCTTCAAAAATACATTTATCATCAGTAAGTGGATATCTGGGATGCATTATCTAAGTAAAATGTATTTGACTCTCAAGTCAAAACAACTGGGCTTTAGCAACAAAACATTATAAAAATGGATTTGAATTTTAAAAGTTTTGCATGAATGATTAACTTTCAGGTTTTTTCAAACTTGTGAATTTTTTTTTTTCATTTTAAATCATTTGGGAATAGTGAGACCATCTACAATAAGAAATTGTTGCATGTACCAGACAAAAATCGTGAGTGCATATTATGGGACTATAGAATTAAATGAGGCCCTTTACCTTTAAAAGGACTATAATCTAGTGGAAGAGAGGAAACCTACCTGTATTTGTTAACAGAAAACAAAAGGAGATTACATAGAGTAAGGCCCTAATTAATGTGCATCTTAGTCTGGGTCACCTACCTCCACCCGACGAGACCAAGAAGTGAAATGAGGGAATTAAAGAGTCAAACAGAAAAGGCAAAGCCAATACAACGATGCACTGTCTAGTTCATTACTTCTGAGGATGACTGCTACTTCTGGTGAGGCCCAAAAACTATATCCCTAAACTGTCCACCTAAGGGATTAAAAGTAGAGACATTTGTCTGTCAGCTTCTGTCTCTTTGAGGAGAGTCAAGGGTTGCCTTCTAAGGCCTGACTTTCCTGTGATTCTGGGTTAATACACTTAAGACTTACTGGCACCCATAAGCATCCAACAAGCTCCTAGGGAAGTAGTATGTTTGGTGTAAGCTTGAGATGAGACATTATTAACCTAAAGTTGGTTGATACCTATGCAGACCTGTTTACTGTAGCCTCACCGGAATCAGAGATGAAGATGAGATGGTATATAAGATTGTATGTACAGTACAGTGTCTTTATATACTTTAAATGCAAAAAAATTCAGAAAGGGAGAGGGGGAATTTGAATAGGTATGAAATATTCTTACTCTAAATTCTTGATGTAGAGAATGCTTTATGAGATTACAAAAATAAGCCTGTTTGCAGTCAGCAAGATGGAGGAATAGGAAGCACCAGACTTCTACCCCTATAGAAACACTGATTCAACAATATATGGTCCAATAAAGCCTTTATGAGAAGGCCAGTAATCAGTTATGAAGTCATAGAACTCCAGGCAAGTTCAAAACCAAGAACCACGATTTTGAAACAGGTAAGATGAGCAGTTTGATTTCATTTGATGCAGCCCTTTCCCCAAGCCACCACAGCTAATGATGAAGAAAACTCCGGTGACTGGTTTCTCCCTTGGGAGAAAAAGGATAAAATGGAATTATGTTCATTTTTCTGGCTTTTTGAGACTACACAAGTGACTGGTTTCTGCCTTGCTTGACTTGGAGTGCGAATGAGGAATAGGCATACTTTGGATGCCTCGGGGCTGCCCAAGAGAGCCCAGCGGTTGATGGCAGCCCCAAATTTCCCGTAGTACTCCAGAAAGACACCAGAGGGTGCAAGAGACTACAGACTCCTGAAAAAGAAACCAGCAAACCTATTCTGATTGTGAAATTACATGCATAGGCTCAGAAAAAATTCATCTCTGTAAAAGATTTGAGAGACCCCCAGAATCTCTAGCTGGGCTGATTGGTGAAGATCTTTTTCCCTCCAAAATTCGTCTGTAAAGACTGGAAGAGGTGACTGTCTATTCAAATACAAAAATTACAACAAAATATAAGACACACAAAGAAACAGGGAAATAAGGCCCAGTAAGATGAACAAAATAAGTCTTTGTAAACTGACCCAAAAGAAATGGAGATCTATGAATTGCCTGACAAATAATTTAAAAGGGACATTTTGAATTAGTTTGGTGCACTACAGGAAAACGTAGATACACAATGAAACTGTGAATAAAATGAGAGTATCAATTAAGAGAGTGTAAAGATTCAAACAAGAATTTTAAATAACCAAACAGAAATTCTGGAGCTGAAGAATACAGTAACTGATTTGAAAAAAATTATCATAGGGGATCAATAGCAGACTTTATGAAGCAGGAGAAGGAATCAGCAAACTCAAAGACAGGCCATTTGAAATTATTGAGTCAGAGGAAAAAAAAGAAAAAGGAAAAATGAAGAAAGCCTAAAGGACTTATAGGACACCATCAAGTGGAATAATATATGCATTATAGGAATTTCAGAAGAGGAATATAGAGGAAATGAGGGACAGAATATATTTCAAACTACACTGGCCAAAATCTTCCAAATGTGAAAAAGGCAATATCCAAATTTAAGATGCTCAAAGGACCACAGTCATGATGAAACTAAAGAAATTCACACTAAGACACATTACAACCAAACCTTCCAAAAACAAAAATCTTAACAGCAGGAGAAAAGCAATGTTGTATATACAGAGACCTTCCATAAGAATATTGTAGATTTCTCAGTGGAAGCATCACAGGACAGAGTGGAATAAGATGATATGAGGAATTTTTAAAAAGTTCATAGACAATATGTATTTTGAAAAAAACTATGCATGGATTTCAAACATGTTTTTTGGCACCAAAATAAACTGCTAACTTGGATAACACATCAATTTGAAAAGAGTCCCTATCTAGAGCAGCATGTATTCTGCTATTATTGAGGCAAGAACAAATATCAAATTTAAGGTGAGGCATGGTAGAAAAGTGGTGAAATTATCTTTACAGTATCTTTACAATAAGTTTATGGGGACTTATCTTTACAATACTTATCTTGTAAAAATACTTATCTTTACAATCTGTACTTATCTGTAAATTTTACTTATCTGTAAAAATACTTATCTTTACAATAAGTTTATGGGGACAGTATGCCAAAGAAATTGGTTGCTTACAAATGAGTAACTCATTTTAAGAAGAGACAAGATGATGATGAAGATGAGGCCCATGGCAGCAGACCATCCACATCAATTTATGAGTAAAAAATTCATCTTGTTCATGCCTTATCTGAAGAGGACCAACAATTAACAGCAGAAGCGATAGGCAAACACCATAGGCATCTCAGTTGGTTTAGCTTACACAATTCTGACTAAAATATCAAAGTTGAGCAAACTTCCTGTGGGTGCCAAAACTTTTGTGCTAAGATTAGTTCCACATAAGAGCTTTCAATGAAAATTTCGAACAATTGGCATCAAGATCCTGAAGGATTTCTTCAAAGAATTGTAACAGCAGATGAAACATGGCTTTACCAGTATAATCCTGAAGACAAAGCACTATCAAAACAATGGCTACCAAGAGGAACACATGGTCTAGCTAAAGTAAAAGCAGACTGGTCAAGAGCAAAAATCATGGCAACAGTTTTTTGAGACATTCAAGGCATTTTGCTTGTTGCCTTTCTGGAGGGTCAAAGGAAAATAACATCTGTTTATTATGAGAGTGTTTTGAGAAAGCCAAAGGTTTTGAAAAAAATGCCTGGGAAAGCATCAGCGAGTCATTCTCCACCATGACAGTGCTTCTGCTCATTCCTCTAATCAAACAGGGACAAATTTTAAAGAATTTCCAAGGAGAATCATTAGGCATCTATCTTACAATTGTGATTTATTCCTTTTGACTTCTTTTTTGTCTCCTAATTTAAAAAATCTTTAAAAGGGTATCCATTTTTCTTCACTTAATGTAAAAAGGACTGCATTGACATGGATAAGTTCTGAGGACCCCCACTTCTTTAGAGATGTACTAAATGGTTGACACAATCACCTACAAGAGTACTGGAACTTGATGGAGCTTATGGTGAGAAATGAAGCTCATATTTTTTATCTTTTAATTCAATTTTCCATGAAAGTTTTGAAGTCCCCTCATCTATACAAAGTACAAAAGGAAAAAAAAACCTGACAACCAATAATAGTATATATGGCAAGACTTTTAAAAATGAAGAATAAATAAAGACCTTTCTGGAGAAACAAAAGGTGAGGAATTAATTACCATTTGCCTACCTTATAAGAATTATTAAAGGGAGTTTTTTAGGTTGAAACAAAGGGGTATTAGACAGTAACATGAAAGGATTTGGATATATAAAGCTCTCTAGTGAAATACCGTTAGAAGATGCACTAGAGAAAATGAGAAAGAAAAGCATGTCACTATAGAAGAATCAATGAAATGGAAAGGAAGGCAGGAAGAGAGGCAAAGGGGGACAAAAATCACTACTAGCCATACAGAACACAATTAAATGATAATAATAAGTTCTTACCTATCAGTAATTACTTTAAATGTAAATGGATTAAATTCCCCAGTCAAAAGACATTGAGTGGCTAAATGGATTAAAAAAGAACAAGATCCAACTATATGCTGTCTACAAGACAGTTAAGATATAAAGACATACAAGATATTCCATGTAAATGGTAACCCAAAGAGATCAGAAGTGTCCATGTTTATATCAGACAAAAATAAGACTTTAAATAGAAAATTGTCACCAGGTAAAGACAGAAATTAAGTCTCCCTTTACCCAAGATAGCAGATTGGTGATATTGTGAGCATGCGTCTCCCACATGGAAAGACAGAGTAGTGTGTAGAAATTAATGCCATGAACTTTTTGTTTTCTAGAAGCAACATAGGAACTTAACAGAAAAACCGAAAGGAACTACAGACCCTTTGGAAGAAGCAGTGGGCAGCAGCCTATACTGTGAACCAGACTGAAAATCCCCACAGGAAACAGTGAAGCTGCTCACACACCCAAAATATCATTGCTACAATGAGCACCTGAGAAAAACATCACACAAAGTTTCTCTGTAACCAAGGAACTCATACAGAGTCTTTACCACTGAAAGTACCCAGAGCTAAAGCTAGATGACAACAGTGATAAACATTAAAGTCACACCCTCAAGGGGAATAAAAGAAATAAAAACCCCAGTTAAATGAAAAATAAATTCAAAAATAATGAGAAGAAATAGTCTACCCAAATGAGAAGGAACCAGAAAAATAATTCTGGCAATATGAAAAAGCAGGGTTCTGTAACACCTCCCAAAAAACACAGTAACTCTCCAACAGTGGATCCAAACCAAAATGAAATCTTTGAAATACCAGATAAAAATTCAGAAGGTTGATTATTAACTTACTCAAAAAGATATAGGAGAAAGGTTAAAACCAACACAAATTAAAAAAAATTAGGATATCAATGAAAATTTTTTTTTGAAGAGATAGATATTTTAAAGGAAAACCAGTCAGAACTTCCAGAAATGAAAGACACACTTAGGGTACTACAAAATGTGGTGGAAGGTGTTTATAATACACTAGATTAAGTAGAATAAATAATTTCAGAGCTTGAAGACAAGGCTTTCAAATTAACCCAATCAGATAAAAATAAAAAAGATTTAAAAGAAATGAACAAAGTCTCCAAGAAGTATGAGATTGTGTAAAACAGCCAAACAAAGAATTATTCTTTTCCTGAAAGAAGAGAAAACAAAAAGTTTGGAAAACCCATTTGAGGGAATAATCAAGGAAAACTTCCCTGGCCTTGCCAAAAATTTAGACATCCAAATACAACAAGCTCAAAGAAGTCCTGGAAGACTCATTGCAAAAAGGACATCACCAAAGAACATAGTCATCAGGTTATCTAAAGTCAACCTGAAGGAAATAATTCTAAGAACAGTGAGACGAAAGCATTAGGTAACCTATAAAGGAAAACCTGTCAGACTAACAGCAGACTCCTCAGCAGAAACCTTACAAACCAGAAGAGATTAGGGTCATTCTTTAGCCTCCTTAAACAGAATAACTGTTAGCCAAGAATTTTGTATTCAGCAAAACTGAGTTTAATAGATGAAGGTGAAATAAAGTCTTTCTCAGACAAGCAAATGCTGAGGAAACTTGTCAATATTAGACCAATGCTAAAAGAAATGCTAAAAGAAGTTCTAAATCTTGAAAGAAAAGGTTAATGCACACCAGGATAGAAACTCCTGAAAACATAAAATTCACAGGGCTTATAAAATAATAACAATGAAGAAAAGAAAGTAAAATCAACATTATGACTAGAATAGTACCTCATATCTTGATATTAATATTGAATGGAGATGATCTTAAGTGCTCCATTAAAGGTACAGATTGGCAGAATGAATAAAATAGTCACAAACCAAATATCTGCTGTCTTCAGGAGACACACCTAACACGTTAGGATTCTTATAGACCCAAGGGAAAGGGGTGGAAAAAGATTTTTTTTTTGCAAATGGAAACAAAAAGCAAGCAGAAGTAACTATTCTTATATCAGATAAAACAGACTTTAAAGCAATAATAGTAAAAAAGACAAGGTTGGCCGTGCACGGTGGTCCACGCCTATAATCCCAGCACTTTGGGAAGCTGAGGCAGGCGGATCATGAGGTCAAGAGATCGAGCCCATCCTGGCCAACATGGTGAAACCCCATCTCTACTAAAAATACAAAAATTAGCTTGGTGTGGTGGCACACGCCTGTAGTCCCAGGTACTCGGGAGGCTGAGGCAGGAGAATTGCTTGAACCTGCGAGGTGGAGTTTGCAGTGAGCCAAGATCATGCCACTGCACTCCAGCCTGGCAACAGAGCGAGACTCTGTCTTAAAAAAAAAAAAAACAAGGTTATTATACAATGATAAAACGATCCATTCATCAAGAAGATAAAACAATTCTAAATATATATACACCTAACTCCAGAGCTCCCAGATTCATAAAGCAACTACTACTAGACCTAAGAACAGAGATAGACAGAAACACAATAATAGTAAAGGACTTTTAGTTGGGTGCGGTGGCTCACGCCTGTAATCCCAGAGCTTTGGGAGGCTGAGGTTGGTGGATCACAAGGTCAGGAGTTTGACACCAACCTAGCCAATATGGTGAAACCCCATCTCTTCTGAAAATACTAGTTAGCCGGTGTGGTGGCAGGTGCCTGTAGTCCCAGCTACTTGGGAGGCTGAGGCAGGAGAATTACTTGAACCCAGGAGGTAGAGGTTGCAGTGAGCCAAGATTATGCCATTGCACTCCAGCCTGGGCGACAGAGCGAGACTGTCTCAAAAAAACAAAAGGACTTTCACTCCACTGGCAGCATTGGAGAGAGCATTGAGCAGAAAGTCAACAAAGAAATACTGGACTCTAGAACAAACGGACCTAACAGATATTTACAGAACATTTTACTCAAGAACTACCCAAGAACTGCGGAATATACATTCTTCTCATCAACAGAACATTCTACTCAAGAACTACCCAAGAACTGCAGAATATACATTCTTCTCATCAGCACATGGAACAGTCTCCAAAATAGATCATATGTAAGCCACAAAACAAGTCTCAATAAATTTTTTAAAAATTGAAATCACATCAGCTGTCTTCTCAGACCACAGCAGAATAAAACCGATTTCAAGAGTAATCCTCAAAACTATACAAATACATAGAAATTAATCTGTTTCTGAATGATTTTGGGTTTAATGAAATCAAGATAAAATTGAAAATTTTCTGATATAAATAACAATGGCACAAGTTATCAAAACCTCTATGATACAGCAAAAGCAGTGCTAAGAGGAGTTTATAGCACTAAATACCTACATCAAAAAATCTGAAGGATTACAAATTCACAAGCTAATATCATGCCTCAAGGAATTAGAAAAAGAAGAACAAACCAAACCCAAAGCTAGTGGAAGAAAAATAACAAAGATCAGGGCAGAACGAAATGAAATTGAAAAAAAAAATACAAAAATCAATGAAACAAAAAGCTGGTTATTTGGAAAGATAAACAAAACTGATAGACCACTAGCTAGGTTAACCAAGAAAAAAGAAAAGATTCAAATAAGCTGAATTAGAAGTGAAAATGGAGACATTACAACTGACACCTTAGAAATATAAAAGATCATTTGAGATTCCAATGAGCACCTCTGTGTACACAAACTAGAAAATCTAGTGGAAAAGGATAAATTCATGGAAACATACAGCATCCTAGCTTGAGTCAGGAAGAAATAGAAATCCTGAGCAGACCAATAATAAGCAGTGAGATTGAATCAGTAAAAAAAACAAAAAACAAAAAACAAAACTGCCAACAAAAAAAGTCCAGGGCCAGATGGATTCAAGCTGAATTCTACTAGACATTCAAAGAAGAATTGGAACCAATTCTACTGAAACTATTCCACAAGATTGAGAAGGAGGAGGGAATCTTCACTACCTCATTCTACCCAGGCACTATCATCCTGATACCAAAGCCAAGAAATAAACCTACCAAAAGAAGAAAACAACTCAATATCCCTGATGAATATAGATGCAAGAATCCTCAACAAAACACTAGAAATGGAACAAATTGGCACAACAAAAAAAATTCACCATGATGAAGTGGGTTTCTTTCCCACTTTTCTCAATAGATGCAGAAAAAGCATTTGATAAGATCGAGTATCCCTTTATGATAAAAATTCTCAACAAACTAGGTACAGATGGAACATACCTCGAAATAATAAAAGCCATCTATGACGAACCCACAGCTAACAACATACTGAAAGAGGAAATCTTGAAAGACTTCCCCTAAGAATGGGAACAAGACAAGGATGCTCACTTTCACCACTTTTATTCAACATAGTACCAAAAGTCCTAACCAGAGCAATCAGGCAAGAGAAATAAAGGGCATCCAAATTGGAAAAGAGGAAATCAAACTTATCTCTGTTTCCTGATGATGTGATCCTGTACCTATAAAACCCTGACTTCTCCAAAAGAATCCTAGATCTGGTGAATGAATCTAGTAAAGTCTCAGGTTACAAAATCATTGTACAGAAATCAGTAGCAGTGCTATATGCATCAACAAGAATCAAGCTGAGTATCAAATGGAGAAATCAATTTCTTTTACAATAGTTATAAAAAATACTTAGAAATATATGTAACCAAGGAAGTAAAACATCTATACAAGGAGAACTACAAAATACTGCCAAAGAAATCATAGGTGACACAAATGGAAGTACACCTCATACTCATGGATTGGAAGAATCAATATTGTGAAAATGACCTTACTACCCAAAGCAATCTACAAATTCAATGTAATTCCTATCAAAATCCCAACATTGTTTTTTCAGATAATTAGAAAAAACAATCATAAAATTCACGTGGAACCAAAATGGAGCTCAAATAGCCAAAGCAATCCTAAGCAAAAAAAGTAGAAAAAAGAACAAATCTAAAGGTGGCATCACATTACCTGACTTCAAAATATGCTACAGGGCTATAGTTATCAAAACACTATGGTACTGGTACAAAAGTAGGTACATAGACCATGGAACAAAATAGAGAGCCCAGAAATAAAGCCAAATACTTACAACCAACTGATCTTTGGCAAAGCATACAGAAAGCATAAATTGGGGAAAGGACAGCCTATTAAATGGTGCTAGGAAAATTGAATAGCCATATGTAGAAGAATGAAACTGGATCCCTATCTATCTTAATATACAAAAATTAAGATAGATTGAAGACTTAAATCTAAGACCTGAAACCATGAAAATTATAGAAGAAAACCTAGAAAAACTTCTTCTGAACATTGGCCTAAGCAAAGAATTTATGACTAAGACATCAAAAGCAAATGCAATGAAACCAAATATAAATAGATGGGACCTAATTAAACTAAAAAGCTTCTGCACAGCAAAAAAACAATCATTAAATAGACAGTCTACAGAATGGAATAGAAAGTTTGCAAATTTTTCATCCAACAAAGAGCTAATATCCAGAACCTATGAGGAACCCAAACAAATCACTAAGAAAAAACAAATAATCCCATTAAAGAATCAGCAAAGGACATGATTAGATATTTCTCAAGGGATGATATACAAATGGCCAACAAATATGCAAAAATGCTCAGCATCACTAATCATCAAGGAAATGTTAGTTAAAACACAACAATATACCACCTTACCCCAGCCAGAATGACCATTATTAAAAAGTCAAAAAACAATAGATGTTTGGCATGAACAGGGTGAAAAAGGAATGCTTATATACTGCTGGTGGGAATATAAATTAATATAACTTATATAGAATACAGTATGGAGATTTGATCCAGAATTCCACTACTGAGTATCTACTCAATGGAAAGGAAATTAATGTATAAAGAGACATATATTTATCACAGCACAGTTCACAATTTTAATGATTTGGAATCAACCTAAATGCTCATCAACCAAAGAGTAGATAAAGAAAATGTGACATATATGTATATATTGTGGAATACCTACTCACCCATAAAAAGAATGAAATAATAAACCAATGAATCAACTTGGATGGAATGTGGAGGCTATTATTCTAAGTGAAGTAACTCTGGAATCAAGATCCAAATCCAGCATGTTCTTACTTACCGGTGGTTGCTAAGCTTATGGGTATGCAAGGGCATACAGAGTAGTATAATGTACATTGGAGACTCAGAAGGAGGGCAAGGGGGAGAGAGGTGAGAAATGAAAAAGTACCTGTTAGATATCTAATATCTAGTATTCGGGTGACAGGTGCATTAAAATGCTAGACTTCATCATGGTACAATTCATCCATGTAACCAAAAAATCACTCATACCCCTAAAGCTATTGAAATAAAAAATGTTAAAAGTAAATTATATAATGATAAAAGGGCCATTTCACCAAAGAGATATGACAGTTACAAATGTACGTGTAACTTACAGCAGAACACTGAAATATAAGGCAAACTGACAAAATTGAAGGGAGAAATAGTAACATTGTAATAATAGAATATTTCAGTGCCCTACTTTCAATAACCAGATGCAATATTAGCAGAGAAACAAAGCACTTGAATAATGCCATAGACCAATTGTACCTAACACATATATACAGAAAACTGCATATCAAAACAGCAGAATAGACAGTCTTTTCAAGTGTACTAGGAGCATTCTCTAGTATATATCACATTAGGCCACAAAACTAGTCTTAAGATTGAAATCATACCAAGTATCTTTTTAGACCATACTGTAATAAAACTAGAAATCAGTAGCACAAGAAAAACTAGAAAATTTACAAATATATGGAAATTAAACAACACTCTTGAATAAATCAGTGGATCAAAGATGAAATCACAAGGGAAATTAGAAAATATATTGACAATGAATATGAAAACAACATAGCACAACCTAGAGAATGCAGCAAAAGCAGTAATAAGAGGGAAGTTTATAGCAGTAAACATTCATGTTAAGAAAATCTCCAGTCAACAACCTAACTTTATACTTAAGGGGACTAGAAAAGGAAGAACAAGCTAAACCCAAAGTTAGCAGAAGAAAAGAAGGAATAAAAATTAGAGCACAAATAAATAAAATAGATAATAGAAAAGCAATTTAAAAAAGGGCAGTGAACTAAGAGTTGATTCCCTAAAAAGATCAACAAAATCAACAGTTCCTTATTTAGCTAGACTAAGAAGAAAACAAAGATTCAAATGACAAAAATCAGAAATGAAAGAGGAGATGTTACAACTGATGCCATAGATATGTAAAGTATCATAATAAAGTACTAGGAATAATTATATACCAACAAATTATATAACCTTGAAGAAATGCATAAATTTCTAGAAATGTACAATGTATCAAGACTAAATTATGAAGGAATAAAATAGTAGACATATGGTAGTGAGGAGATTGAATTAGCAATCAAAAGCCTGCCGACAAACAAAAGCCCAGGACCAAATGGCTTCACTGGAGAATGTTTCTAAACAATTAAATAAGAATTAATACCAGTCCTTCTCAAACTCTTCCAGAAAACTATAGAGGAGGGAATCCTTGCAGACTCATTCTATGAGGTCAACATTACCCTGATACCAAAACCAGGATATGCAAAAATCCTCAACAAAATTTTAGCAAACTGAATTCAACATCACATTAAAAGAGTTGTACATTATGACCAAGTGGGATTTATTCCTGAAATGCAAGTGTGGTCGAACATATAAAAATCAAGGTAATACAGATATGTTAACAGAATGAAGGAAATGTAACACATGATCATCTCGATTGATGCAGAAGAAGCATTTGAGAAAGTCACACACCCTTTCATGGCAACAACACTCAATGAACAAGGAATAGAAGGAAATTACCTCAACATAATAAAGGGCTGTATGCGAAGAGCCCACAACCAACATCATACTCAATGGTGAAAAACTAAATGCTTTCCCTTTAAGATGACACACAAGGAAAGGATTGGTTTTCTCACCACTTCTACTGAACATTGTGGTAAAATGTTTAGCTAGATTAATCAGGTAAGAAAAACAAAAAACATCCAAATAAGAAATATAATGATCTCTTCACAGGTGACATGATCTTGTACATAGAAAACCCTAATAATCCCAAACACACACACATAAAATGGCTAGAACTAATAAACAAATTTAGCAAAGTTGCAGGACACAAAATCAACACACAAAAGTTACATTTCTATACTCTAACAATGACCAATCTGAAAAGGCGATTGAGGAAACAATCACATTTATAGTAGTATCAAAAAGAATAAAATACTTAGGAATAAACTTTACCAGTGAGGTGAAACACTTCTACACTGAAAACTATAAAACATTACAGAAAAAATTGCAGAAAACACAACTAAATGGAAAGACCTTCTGTGTTCATGGTTTGGAATACTTAATACTTTGTTAAAGTATCTCTTACCCAAGTAGTCTACAGATTCAGTATAAGCCCTATTGAAATAGCAATGTTAATTTTTGCAGAAATAGAATAAAACCATTCTAAAATTCATGTGGAGTCTCCAAGAACCCAGAATAGCCAAAACAATCTTGAGAAAGAAAAACAAAGCTTGAAACCTCCTATGTCCTGACTTAAAAACGTATTACAAATCCACAGCAATCAAAAATAGTATGGTAGTGGCATAAAGAGAGACATAAGCCCAGTGTGGTGGCTCACAGCTGTAATCCCAGCACTTTAGAAGGTGGAGGTGGGCAGATCACTTGAGATTGGGAGTTTGAGACCAGTCTGGGTGACATGGCAAATACCTGTCTCTACAAAAAAAATAACAATAGTTATCCAAATGGGGTGACGTATGCCTTTGGTTCTAGCTAATCTGGAGGCTAAGGTGGGAGAATCGCTTGAGTCCAGGAAGTTGAGGCTGCAGAGAGCCATGGTCATGCCACTGTGCTCCAGCTTGGGTGACAGAGAAAGACCCTGTCTAAAAAAAAACAAAAAAAACCCTGACATACAGACTAGTGGAACAGAATAGAGAATCCAAAAATAAATCCCCATCAAATGATTTTTAACAAAGGTGTCAAGGCTGCTGGTAGAGAAAGGACAATCTCTTCAGCAAATGATATTTGGAAAACTGGATGTTGACATGCAGAAGAATGCAGTTGGACCCTCGCCTTACACCAGATTAAAAAAAATAAATGGATTAAAGACCTAAATATAATACCTGAAATTATTAAACTTCTAGAAGAAAACAGGGGAAAACCTTCATGACATTGGGTTTGGCGATGATTTTGTGGATTTAACTCAAAAAGCACAAGCACCAGAAGCAAAAATAGACAAGTAGGACATCAGACCTAAAACCTTTTGTTCAGCAAAGGAAATCAACAGAGTGAAAAGGCAGCCTATGGAACGGGAGAAAATAATTGCAAACCATATATCTGATAACGGGTGCGTATACAAAATATGTGAAGAACTTCTGTAACTCAGTAACATCAAAATTTAAAAATGGGCAGAGGACTTGAATGTATATTTTTCCAAAGAAGTTATACAATTAATTAGCCAACAAACATGAAAAGATAAACATCATCATGAAAAGATCAAGATCAAGTAATTGTTAAGGAAATGTAACTCGAAACCAAAAGAGATATCACCTTGCACCCATTAGCATGGCCGTTGCTTTTAAAAAAAAGACTAAAAATAACAAGTATTGGTTAGGATCTGGAGAAATTGCAACCCTTGTACACCGTTGGTGGGAATGTAAAGTGATGCCACTAGGGAAAATGATATAGAGGCTCTTCAAAAAATTAAAACCAAAATTACCATATACTTCAGCATTCTCACTTCTGGGTATATATACAAAGGAATTGAAAATGGGATCTCATGGAGATACTTACATACCCATTTGCATTGCAACATTATTTCCGGTAGCTGAGAGGAAGAAGCAACCTAAATGTTTATCGGTAGAGATATGGATAAAGAAAATGTGATGTTTACATACAATGGAATATTGCTCAAGATTTGAAAAAGAAGGAAAACCTGTCATATGCTACAACATAGATAAACCTAGAGGTCATCATGCGAACGGAAATAAACCAGTAACAGAAAGACACATAGTACATGATCTCACTTACATGAGGTATCTATAATAGCCATACTCTTAGAAACAGAAAGTAGAATGGTAGTTGCCAAGGGTTAGGGGAATGGGGAAAGGGGGTGGTTCAGTGGCTATAAGGAAGTTCTAGGTTTCTTTTGCACAACAATGTGCATGTCATCAACACTACTGTACACTTAAAAATGGTTAAAGTAAGTTTTGTTATCCCCATCCCCCATTTTTAGACAGGGTCTCACTCTCTGTCACCTAGGCTAGAATGCAGTGGTACAATCATAGCTCACTGCAACCTTGAACTCCTGGGTTCAAGCAGTACTCCTACCTAAGCCTCCCGAAATAGCTAGTTCTGTGGTTATGTGCTACAAGGCTCAGCTAGTTTTTTAATGTTTTGTAGAGACAGAGTCTCGCCATGTTGCCCAGGCTAGTGTTGAACTTCTAACCTCAAGCAATCCTCCTGTCTTGGCCTCTCAAAGCACTGGGATTACAGGTGTGAACCACTATAGCTGACCTATGCTTTTTTTTTTTTAACCATAATTTTTTTTTTTTAAAGAAATAAACCTGTCTGCATTCATCTGCTGTTTTACCTGATAGGACAAATTTGCCTTAGGTAAGCCTTTGTAAACAGGCATGATCTTCTAAAAACTGATTGAATGTTTTAAAAAAGGAAGAGTGAGAGGAAAGACACTTGAAGAGTCATAACTGGTTCTTTATCTTTTGTTAACAGTTTTAAAAAGGGAGCACTTTCTGTGTCTCACAGGGCAAATGTCTTCATCCATTGGAACCTGAACCATGAGTATTTCCTTCTGAGACTTTCATAAAACTAAGTCCGCAGAAAGGCAGAGTCCTGTGGTAACTGGAACCTCATAATAGCATTTACATTTGGTGTTAACATGCACCTAACAGGAAAAAGGATTCAGTTATTTTCAAGCTCCCAAATCCCAAATGTGCTGAATAGACATTTCCTTTAAAAAATAAATAAACAAAATGGATTTGTGTGTCTTGAAGTTTAAAAGAAATGTTCTTGCATGCCATAGTTAAGAATTGTAACAATATCACATTCTCAAGTTTCCATATTTTTAAAGTAGACTGTCATGGTTTGGCTCAGCTGCTAAATTAAATTATTACTGGCTTGAACATTCCTGTTGGTTTCACTATAATCTTTACCTCCCTTGGAAAATATGTCCTATTTTGAGTGTTTATTTCAGGCTACTTGGCTTGAAACACCTCTGTTTAGCAGTGAAGTATGGATATATAAATGAGATCTGTGCTATGTATATAGAAAGGAAAGAAATAGAAAAAAAATTTTGCACTGTGTGTGTTACAAATACACACCAACAGAAATAAACACGTACATACATATATGCAACTAGAACCATCCTTATCAATGATCAAGAGAATATAATTATACTGAATTAATATACATGCATACATGCATATGTGTCTGTCCATTAATGTGTTATTACAGATTGAATTGTGTCTTCTTCTCCTTCCCCAAAATCAGATGTTGACATTCTCACCCTTAGGAGCTCAGAATGTGCTCTCATTTGGAGATAGGAGTTTTGCAGAGGTAATCAAGTTAAAGTGAGATCATTAGGTCAGGTCCTAATCTAGTATGACTGGTATCCTTATTAAAAAGGGGAACTTTGGATACAGAGACATGCATAGAGGGAAGACAGTGTGAAGAGACACAGAGAAAGGACAGCCATCTACAAGCCAATGAGAGAGACATGGAACTGATCTTTCTCTCATACCCCTCAGAAGGAACCAACCCTGTCAGCACGTTGCTTTTGTATTTTCTGCTTCCAGAATCGTGAGACAATACATTTCTATTAAGTCACCTGTTGTTGATACTTTGTGACAGCAGCACTAGCAAACTAATACAGGATATTTGAGTATTATGCTAGAAATCAGGATCTACTCATTTAGATAGGATACATGATTAGTCTTTACATGTTTTACCTTTTCATAATATCTCTTAAGTGCTTTTAAGAAATTAGTTTCCCTAAAAATAAAAAGAAAAAAAATTAGTTTCCAAGTATTGTGTATTAAGAAATTTAAGATTGACTGTAATGACGAAGCAGTTAGATTTGGAAAGTGGACTGTACTTTGCGTAAATAATAATCAGACTTTTATTCAGGAATCTGTGAGTTTGTGCAATTTGTAGTAGTAGTACCAGAGTTTACCAGATGCCTAATGGATTGGAAAGGCAGAATCAGAAATAAACAAATTTACCCTCATCCAGCACCAAAATAAAAAATTCTCAAAGTTGCGCACATGGGAATTAAAATTTCTCCACATTAGAAACAGATGTCTTTAAATAACTGTTTTTTCCATTGCTCCAATGTGTAAGTGCCTTTTCATTGTGCTCATTTTGTCATTAGCAGAAGGAATGCTTTGAGTTCTTTACTTGGGAGAGTGGAAGGAGCAGTGTTCCTTGGGCCCTATCCCACTACATTTCGTGGTATGCCAGGGATGTCTGTGTTTACTACCTCCAGCCAATGCAAGAACATACCTGAGCAACCCAAACTCCTGACTGGGGCTAATTGGAGTTAGTGATAGAGGAGAACACTGTTTTACAATGTTAGATATTTTTGTTGTTGCTCTGGAGGTTGGGAGAGATTAATCTTTGCCTGGAGATAGGATTTGGCAGAAGATATATATTTATATCTTGTTTTATTATAATATCTCCATTCCATTGACTTCTTTCCTGAACCCAAATTAAGCAATGAATGCTCTTTTGGCATTTTTAGTGTGAGTGTTCATTATTACCTATATAATTCAGAATACTTCTAGATTATGTTATAAACATGCTATTATTTGTATTAGCTTACAGATACTGTTTATCTGTCTCCAATGTTACTGTTTTTCAAATTCCAGGAGTAACAGGATGGAAGGTCACAGAGCCCTAAGTAATAAGTAAAGTGGCCTGGGATATTGAACATGGGGAGTGGTGGGGATTGATGCAGAGTAGACAGACAGCTATGCCTGATTTAAAGGGGCTACCTCTGTTCTATTACATCTGGTTGTTGTCTTGTGAAAACGCAGGCCTGATGTGGCCAAATCTTTGTGTTTTTCAAACCAAGAGTAGAAAATTGAATTTTTACAAGCAGTCTCCCAGTTTTTATTGTGACAAGTTCAGATTACAAAAAAAAATTATGGGTCCAATAAGATACCACGTTTTCAGCCTCTGGTGTAGGATATATGAAGCCAGCTTGTTCTTCCAGGTAGGAGGTGGTGTGTATAGTTCACCTCTATTGAGACATTGTTGGTGAAGTCCTGTAAGACTCAGCTTGGGACCCTCCATACTGAATGGCTCTTATAGTTGCAGGAAAAGCCCAGGTCCAAATGACACCCACAGTTGACCACCATTTTGCCTAATTAAGTAAAACTTTTTTTTAAAAAAATATTTTGTTACACTGTTACCAGTACTTTCAAATACTTAAGAAAAAAATCAATATTAAACTATCAGTTTTGCAATCCAGAGGATATTTGTACTTTTTCAAAAAAATTTTAAGAATTTTCAAAAAGATAACATATTGGCCTTCTGCCTTTTATATGTAGCAGCTTTTATTTTATTTTTAATATTTAAGGAATGAATCAGACTTTCAGATGTCCTTAAATTGGTACCTAGAGACATAAGGAGATTTCTTATTTTCTTCACTGGTAAGAATTTGTCATTCATTCCAGTAGATATTTTGAAGCAACCTTTTTATTTTAGAGCAGCTCTAGAGATAAAGTTATGAATATAGTACAGAGAGTTAGTTCCCCAGACCCCAAATATAGTTTCCCCTTATTATTAACATCTTATGTTAATTAATGAGCCAGTCATGATACATTGTTATGACCTAAAGTTCAAACTTTATTCAAATTCCTTAGTGTTTACCTACTGTTCTTTTTCTGTTCCAGGACTCTATCCAGAATATCACATTACATTAATTGTCATGTCTCCTTATGCTCCTCTTGGGTGTGACAGTTTCTCAGACTTCTCTTGTTTTTGATGATTTTGACTGTTTTGAGGAGTACTGGTCAGGTATTCCATAAAACATCCCTTAATTGGGATCTGTCTAATATTCTTTTCTCATGATGATGTATTTTTGGGGAGGGAGTATTAAGAGGTAAAGTACCATTTTTTTGATATTAAGGGTGCACACTTTTGTGTCGGTATCATCTTTTATGGTTGATGTGAATCTTGATCACCTGGCTGAGGTTTTGTTCATCAGATTTCTTCACTGTAATGTTACTGAACGCACTGTGTGCAGTCTACACGTAAGTAGGGAGTTACCTGTACCTCTGTGAGAGTGTCTACATAAACTCTTTGGAATTCTTCTGCATGAGATCGGTCTCCTTCTCTGTGTATGCATACATGCGTGTATGTATGTATGTCAGTATGAATATTTTATGATTCGGATTATAATGTAATACTTCTTTATTTCATTGTTCAGATAGTTCCAGCTTTGGCCATGAAAGCTCTTTCAGTTGGCTACTGTGTCCCTTTGGTATACCCCCACTGTTGCATTGTTGCTGTTTTTGAGTACTTTCTTAATTTCTGGCCCTACAAGTTGTTCATGCATATCTGTATATTCCTGCTCCAGTGCTAGAATCAATGTTTTTTTCTGAGGACCCCTGGTTTCTTTTATTGGAGGCTATAACTAGAAACCAAGATATGCTATGCTCATTGCTACTGGGATGTGTTGCTTCGCGGCTCTTTCAGCTTACAGAGCAAGGAAATATATTGTGTATAATACTGTAATTTTGCCTTTTCCAGGATGTCACACAAATGTCATATAGTATATAGCCTTTTTAGACTGGCTTGTTCTACTTGTAGTATGCATTCAAAAGTTATCTATATTGTTTTTTTGGGAAGGAGAAGGGACAGGGTCGTGCTCTGTCACATAGGCCCTTGTTTTTGTTTTAGTTTACTTTGTGTGTGTGTGTGTGTGTGCGTGTGTGTGTGTATGTCTTGTGTGTCTGTGAGTTAGAAACAGGGTCTCCCTCTGTCATCCAGGCTGGAGTGCAATAGTGTGATCATGGCTCACTGCAGCCTCAACTTCCTGGGCTCAGGTGATTTTCCCACCTCAGCCTCCTGAATAGCTATGACCACAGGCACATGCCACCACACCTGGCTTTTATATTTTTTGTGAAGACAGAGTTTTGCCATATTGCTCAGGCTGGTCTCAAATTCCTTGGCTCAAGCAGTCTGCCCATCTTGGCCTTCCAAAGTGCTGTGACCACAGGTGTGAACCACTACCCTCAGCCAGTTTTTTTTTTCCCTGTGAATAGTATTCCATTATATGGATGACAGCAGTTTGTTTATACACTCACCTATTGAGGTTGCTTCCAGCTCTTGACCAGTACAAATAAGGCTTCTATAAACATTCTCATGTGGGTGTTTATGTTGACATAAAATTTCAAATGAATTGAGTACCTAGGAGCACGATTGCTGTATTATATGATAGAGACTGTTTAGCTTTTTAAGACACTGCCAAACCGTATTCCAAAATTTGGAATGGTATACAGCTTTTGCATTCATTCCAGCAATGAATGAGAGCTCCTGTTTCTCTGCATCCTATTCAACATTTGGTATTGTCAGTTTTTTAAAATTTTAGCTGTTTTA